>ML825132.1:25409-46330 GCA_009831015.1 Picea engelmannii | reverse complement strand
TGACAGTACAATTTTGGCACAGAAAACGAGGTACAAAAGAGGCAAGACAACGGTACGATTTTGGCACGAAAAGCGAGGCAGATTTCTGAGGGACAGATTTGGTGCTGTGAGGTATTTTCCTTGGTTGGAAATGTTGTTTTGCTGCTGATATGTACTTTCCTAAAGCTGAATAATAAATCTCTCTCTCTCTCGTTGGGTTTCCCCACATTGGGGTTTTCCCTGGCATTTGCCTAAATTTCTACGTGTTATGGGTTGTTGTCCACTGTGTATTTCCGCTGCATATTTTTGCTCAGCAATGTGTATTTTTGCTTATGGAAATTTCTGAATGTGGGTTTTATGCATTTCTGAAATTTATGAAGACAGTTATCTCTAGGTTGTTAAGTGTTTGATAGAATATTAGCTTGCTGATTTTTGTCATTAAAAATCTACAATTTGTTCTTGAGAGAGATCTTCAGGTTGCATGGTTTACCCAAAACCATAGTGAGTGACAAGGACAGCAAGTTCATGAGCACCTTTTGGAAGGAGCTATTCCGGCTAATAGGTACAGCCTTGACCCCTAGTACTAGCTATCACCCTCAAACTGATGGCCAGACCGAGATAGTCAACAAGTGGGTTGAAGGCTACCTTTGGAATTATGTTCCAGGACAACAGAAGGCATGGGTTAAGTGGCTAAATTTAGGAGAGTATTGTTACAACACCACCTACCACATGTCTCTTGGTATGTTACCTTTCAGGGCCTTATACAGTTATGATCCACTCACCTTTGTGGAGATTGTCTTCGATGATAGTAGAGCCCCTATGGTACAGGATTGGATCCAGCAGAGCCAGGATATACTCAGAGAGCTTAAGGACCACCTGCAAAGGGCGCAAAATCAACAAAAGGTACAAGCAAATAAACACAGAGTAGAGCGCACATTTGAGGTTGGTGGCCTTTTATACTTGAGGCTCCAACCTTACAGACAAGCATCTATAAAGAGGAATGTCGTAGAAAATCTCCAACCTCCCTTCTTTGGGCCAGACAGAGTAAAAAGAAAGGTAGGGGTTGTGGCAAATGAGCTTGATCTACCCCCAGGAAGCAAGATACACAATGTCTTTCATGTATCTTGTTTAAAAAGAGCCATAGGGAAACACATCATTCCTATTGAGGAACTACCTCCCTTGGATGAGGAGGGACAGTTGATACTTATACCAAAGGAAGTGTTAGAAGTTGTTGATGATTGCAGCGTCATGAGACATCCTCCAAATCGTTCTCCTCTGGACAAAGCTGAGACATCTGTGTGAGGAAGCCCAAGTGTTGGGTGTGCCCATGTGATGGATGTGCGTCAGACTCTGGACTGAGTTGTGATGACGTGAGGTCTCTTGCTTTGTACTCCCTGGACTGAGTTGAGTCAGCTTGAGATGGTCTCCTGCCTTGTACTACTGTGGACTCAATTTAGTCGGCTTGAGATGGCACTCCAAATGATTCTCCTGTGGACTCAGTTGAGATAGAGATCTGTTGAGTATGACGTCCCTATGGCTGAGCACAGGTGGACATGTCCCTAATCGTTGAGCACTAGTGGACATGTGAGGTCCTTGCTATATTTTCTGAGAGTAAAATTTGCTTGTAACCCTAATTTGTGATGTAAAGGGTACAAGTCGGCCCCACCATATGTGAAAGATAATTAATATTTATGTAATGATTACTTATATTACTGAGTTATTGAGGTCGGCCCTATTGTGCCAAGAGACACACCTATTGTTGTTTCTAGTCTTGCATAAATAGAAGGGACTAGTAAGAACCTACAAGATGACTGACAATTTCTTAAGGGAAGGCTGAAAGACTGAGATAATAAACTTCTTCTTGAGGTATTCAACCTACCCTTGAATTCTAAAAGTAAGCTTTGCCTTAGAGAAAACTCAAGACAAGGGACATTTTCCAACTGCATGCTTAGTGACATAGCGAGGCAAAGTAATCGATGGAGGTTGGAAAACCTTGTTACAAGTATCCTTCTTTGGGCAAGCAATGTCCTCACCTTTATCAAGATCTAAGCACAACGGTGGTTGATAATATTCTTCATAGAATAAATCCAAGTGCTCAAAGGAATATTCATCAAAATCTTCAAGGTATGACCGAAAATCATCAGGAGAATATTGCACTGGGTCATCCTTGGGTGCTTGGAAGTCATCTATAGCCACATCATCTCCTTGTCGCCAAATGTCAAAATTAGTAGTAACCTCATACGATAGTTGTAAAGGAAACTTTTGGAAATGAACTTCAATGTCGTTAATGAGATCCCCATCATATCCAATCACATCCCATTTACGTTTCCCAACATGTACGAAGTCATCAATACTATCAACAAAGTCATCACCTTTATCATAACATGAAGGACCTAAAACATCCAAGGGCTCCCCTGACACTTCACTTTCCAAATCATAAAATGAAGCATCATTAAAATCTTGGAAAGGGAAACAACTTACCGTGTTTACTTCTTCCTGTGCAGGAGCTTCGAGGATTTGGATGACTTCATCTGATGGAAGAGTAGGCATCATTGTCTCGTCCTCGTGACTTGTCTCTACATTTTCAACTTCATGATAAGGATGATCTATCTTGTCCAAGGATTCCCTTTCTTCTTCCCCCTCTGAATCATAGAATATGGTATCATCAAAAACTTGAAAAGGAAAGTGACTAACCTCGTCTTCTTCTTCTTGTGCAGGAGGAATAGGCTCTTGGATGGCTTCATCAGAGGGAGGAGCACACATCAATACTTCATCATCGTGTTTGATATCTTTAGGCTCTCGCTCTTCAACCAGGTCTTCATTATCCTTGGTAGAAGCATGAGTAAATTCTTGCTCGTCCTCATGGGATTGGAAACCCTCATTAGGATCCCTCTCCTCAACCTCTTGTTGGTTGAGATGATCTGTTCCCTTCTTTCAAAGATCTCAAGGGAAACTAATCTCTCCAGACTAAGAGTATCTGGGGTATCTTTGGGGTCATCAACTTTAGTTTCTGGAGTAAAAAGGTGTTCTCGCTTGAACAAGGAGATATTCACCTCGATTTGTATGGCCATGTGATAAGCATCATCGATTGTTTTTGGCCCCTTTTTATTGAGGAGGAACCCTAAATGCACTATGAGTGCATTGGTATAGAGGTAAACGAGGTACTTGTCTCTAGGACGATGGCTTCTAGGAACCTGATATAGCAAGTTCTCAAACCTAGTATGGAATTCCTTGACAGTCTCGTTCTTAGTTTGTTTCATGTACTCGAGTCTTAGTGCATTGGTATAGAGGTAAACGAGGTACTTGTCTCTAGCACGATGGCTTCTAGGAACCTGATATAGCAAGTTCTCAAACCTAGTATGGAATTCCTTGACAGTCTCGTTCTTCGTTTGTTTCATGTACTCGAGTCTTTTTAGTAGCATGTGGATATCTTCCAATTTAATACCCCGTTTCTTGAGAAAGGTTTCTTCTAACTGGTCCATAGATGTGATGCTAGCATCAGGGAGATCGTCATACCATTTCCTAACATTGCCATGAAGAGTGGCAGAGAAAAGTTTCATTGCCAAATCCTCAGCATCATCACTGATAGGGTGGAGTTGAAAGAAAGCCCAAAAATTATCCATGTGATTGTCATCTCTAACCCCATCACTACCAGTGAATCTAGGGAGCCATTTTTCATACCTCGAGGGCATTTGTCGAGGGTAACCCAGAATTTCACTCATATCTAAGGGTTTAAAATTTCTCGAGTCCCATTGAGAAGCCATGTTTAGCTTAGTCATTAGTGGAGTCGCCAAATAATCCTTCTAGGGATCATCAAAAGGATGAGGGGATCACCCTCAATGGAGTCGCCAGGTAAGCTTTGTAAGATAAAGGCTTTGAGAAAAAGGCTTACCGAAAAAGTGTTTTCCCAAGGAATATTGACTCAGTGTTCCCCCGCAACGGCGCCAAAATGTTACCGCACAATCTGTACTTGCCCAAAAGCCAAGGCAAGTGAAAGCAGGATTGGCGTAACAGGGAGTGACCTATCACTGTCACCTTAAGAGGAAACCCCTTTCTATTTAGGAGTATATCAATGTACCCCAGGGTAGATGTCCCCAGTGACCTGAGGTTTTGAGAAGGCTAAGGCCAAAGTATAAGAAAGTTCCCCCCCTCTCACAGGTCACTCAATTTCAAAGGGTTCTTTTATGTCTCATAGAGATGAAGTAAATGAATAATATTGTGTACCTACCCAGAACAAGACAACAAAATAGAAAAATGGCACTTTCCAAGTACCAAAATGATATTAATGCTTCATAAGACAATGAACTCTTAAAAAATATACTAGCTGATATAAAATTGCAACAGTACAACAGTTTACAACAGCAATGACAAATTTGTAACAGCCACAATAATTATGCTCCAAAATGCTTAAGAAAAGACTAGAAATAGTAGCTTTAACTAGGAAAATTGATATTAGATAGTCACAAGCAAATTTAACAATGTCTAGCTAGCAATATATGTCACTTTTGAGGTCAATTTGCTGCTATTAGATGGTTGTAGCAATATTTTGCAACAGCAGCAAGTTGGTTAGTGAATTAGGCTAACCTAAGGTTAGTAGGAGTTAGTGGATGTTCCAAAGAAAATAGTTTGAAAGTAGTTTGATCAATCAATCACTAGTAGTGAATAGACTAGTGCCTTCTAGGGTAATGGAGTCAATGACAGCAGCAGCAACTCTTAGAGGAAAATAGCAATGATAATACTTAGTCAAAGGAGATGGAGAAGATGAGAGAGGTGTTGGTAACCCAAGACCTCAAACATCCAAGTCCTAGAGATAATTGCTAGAAAGTAAGGAAACTTAGGCCCTAGTGATTTCTCTTTTCCTTAGACAATTTGAAATAAAATATGCAATAGGCAATGTAAGTAGGGTTACTAGAGTGCTACAATGGTAGGGCTCTAGTATCTATTTCTAGATAAGGTGCTCTTTGAGAAATTTAAACAAGTGGAAAATTATAGAGAAAAAGATAATAACTTGTGTCTTTGTCCTAGGGTTTCAAGCAAGCAATTTCATAATCTTTAATATGAAACAAGTAAAATTCACCAACAGCATTCATTAACAATAAAGAAATGCAGATTTTCTACTTACTTCACCAGGAATAATCAAGCTCAAACCCTAGTTGAAGATTTTCCACCATGAAAATAGCCAAGAAACACCAAAAATAGCCTCCTACAAGAAGTGTGCCTAAAATTTCAGCCAATAACCCAAAAAGAGAGCACAAATTTCAGACTTCACCACTTGTGTGATGAGTGATGATGATTAAAAATTAGAGTTTTATCTCTTCTTTATACAATATCAATGACCTTTAATTACAATTAGGTCATAAAAAGGCCGACATGACCAAATTACATTTAAAATCTAGTTTTTACATAAATGACAATAATTAAACCCTAATTTCATCTTCAAGGGTGACATCATGCCCTTCTAGGGTGACGTTAGGCCCCTAGGGTGGAACGCTAGGCCTCAAAAGGCCCTAAATGTTGCCACACGTGCCAACTAGCACCAAACCGCCCTCATAAATGCAAACCCTGACTGGATGACGTCTAGGGTCAAAATGATGATGTCAGGGGCTTCTTAAGGGTCAACGTCCTGGAGGAAAGGCAAAACCCCCTGGGTCTAGGTCTGTCGGAGTGTCCCTGGTGCAACATCCTTCCTTATTCCTTGTGYCAGCCCCTGGTTTCTCTTTCCTCGTGGTGGGGTCACAACATCCATCTGTTGGGCTTTCAACCCCATGGAGGTCCGACCTAATCATTCCCCCATATGTACCTGTCCACCAGGCAAAGTCCTGCAGCAGCAACAAGCACGCCCTCCATGGGCTCATATGTCACAGGGATCATAACAATGTCAATCACATCTAATAATCAAATTACCCAAACATGTGCATCAAACCCCCTTTACCCAGACAAATGCTCAAAGACATTATGCAGTTTAACAAGTCATGTTTGGTGAAGGTCTCAGGATGTCCTATTGGGCTAATCCTCCGTAAGTTTGGGGTTTTCCCAGGTAAGAACCAATCTAATTTCATGTAAGTGTGTGTGATGTGGCATATGGGAAATGTTTGGGCAGAGGGTGCAGTGATAACAGGGAAATGTAGGTCTTTCCTGTGGGTGCCTCTATAGAGGGCACGCTGCACCTTATCATGGATGCCATTGTTTCCTAGCCCATTCAATGCCTTTTATTTTTAGTCTTATTGCTTTTGGTCTTTTTTCTTTTCAAGGGAAAAGTTGGGGGACACTGTCCTGGCATGGTGACCAGAGGTGACAGTGTTACCCACAAGCATTTCACGGTAATGAGAAGGTTGGCTCGTGATGAGACCCCCTTTCTCTTGGCTATGACACCAAGAGCCACTACCCTGGTTTGGTGACCAAATAGATGGTAGTGTCATACCGCTACATGCCCATGGACCTAATAGGTCGGCTCATGATGAGACCTCCCATCCACCAACTAGTACCTTGAGTTTTTATTTATCTTATGGGTCCCCTTTTCTTACTAAGAAGCCTTTTATTGCTTTCTCGGGAATCCTTGGGCGAATCATCTCAAAGGTTTCATTTTGGCTTTTAACTCTTGCCARCTACTTTTACCCCCTGGGCCTTTAGCCCCTTCTTCCCATAAGGCAWGGTACAACCCTTCCTAGCATGGAAAACCCAATGCCCAAACCAAGGTGGGGCAAGATGAGAGGAATAATGATGGAAAGTGGTAAGTATGGAGGGAATGGACGATGACCTTTCACAGACCCACCCAATGGCAACTCATCCTAAAGRGGAATCAGCTTACTAGGACATTATGTCACCCTCCCAGGTATGAACAAGTTAAAGAGCATAATTTCCAAGCAAACGTTATGAAATGAAGGAGAATACAGTGCAACATATTCAAGTGCTTCAAAAATCAGAGTGACACATACCATGATACCGGGACTCATTACCTCATGGAGCAAGACTTACTGCTACTTCAGGACCAGGCTGGTGGGATGGACGTTGTTGTTGCTGATAGGTGGGTTGCACTGAAGAAAAGATGGGCCCTCCAGGGCCATGCTCAAGTCATCTTGCTCTCGGCACTCCATGTCTAGGACCTGTGGGCCTCGAGACATGATCTCCTTAGTTATTCCTAGGATAGGGGATAACACAGCCCTAATACCCTGAACATGGTTTGATAGGGCAGCCCTAAAACTGTTAGCTATTGCTGTAGCAGTTTTGTAATTATAGGACTGGATGTTTAGGGTTGTTTGAGGTTCCCTTTCAGTCCTTAGCCTACTGCTGTCTCCTTTCTAGTGCAGCCCTGTGTTGCTATTGCTATCTCCTTTCTAGTGCCACTTGTGTATGCTACTACTGTCTTTTCTCTTTGCTGGTGCTACCCGTATGCTGCCTTACCTTACAGCATTTAGTACCCTTAACCAGGGTTTGATAGGGAAGCCTTAGAACTGTTATTACTTCTGTATATTTTCTGTAACAGTTCGGTATTTTCTGGACAGAATTCATTAGGGTTGTTAGTGGCCTCTCATTCAGCCACTAGGCTAGACAGTGGTGTTCTGTTTCAGCCCTTTTACTTCTTGATTGGCATGCTGGTTAATTTTCTGATATTTTACCCTTAAGTTCTTCTTGGCAAAATTGTTCAAAGGATCATGATGAGATCTACCCTGAGGATTTGATCCATGACCCTTAAAGCTTTTTCTGAGCATACAGAAAAGAGGATAACAGCAGTGCATCAGGTAAATTTGTTCTTTGTTTGGCTAAGGTAATACTCAGATCTATAATATGATTTCTGTTATTAGTTTTTACATCAGAATTTTTTAATGTATTGTTGATTCAGAATTGCAGTAGCAAATAAAATTAAAATTATTTGTGTTCCTAGCTAGTCTATTTTTTGCCCTTAAATTCTAACACTTTCTAAGCCTTTGTTGATTTATTTATGAATATATTAAGTGTGAATGTTCTTATCAAAGTGGTGATAGTGCATTTTACCTTAAATTTTCTTGAATATATCTTGTCTTGTAAACCCTAGGAAGGTTTGTTGTGGACTACCTTCCCTTGATAATCATTTTTTGAAGCTTGTTAAAGGACATAAGAATATTTTCTAGGGTTTGTAGTGGACTACCCTAGTCGTGTCCTTGTAGGATAACTTTCTAAGGTTTGTAGTGGACTACCTTAGGGTTTTATCCAAGAAGTTGCTAGAAGACATAGAACGGCTCCTTAGGGTTTGTAGTGGACTACCCTAATTGTCTTTCTATAGGATAGATACCTAGGGTTTGTAGTGGACTACTCTAGGGTTTTATCCTTAGGTTTTTCTTTCACCTTTTGTCTCCAAGAAAGTACATAGTTTGACTCCATATGACCAAGAGGAATAAAAGTGCACTAGTCCTCCCTTGTAGCAAGTTTTAAACCCTAAATTCACCTTTTCTCTTGTTAATCTAGGGTTAGATTAGGGTTTGTGGCAATTTACTTTAATTTTCAGCCATACATGTGCTTGACGTCTGGGATTTTATTGGCAAATCATCTTCAGAGTGTACCTTGCTATCATTCATTGCATTGCTGATTTTATTTTCAGCCCTTTAGGGCTTGACATCTTGCATTCTTTAAAGCTATTATATGCCATTTACATTTCAACAAGTGATTGTCTGCTAAACCCTAGTTTAACTTCTATTATTTCATCCCTAGCTTCATTAATTTCTTACTTGTTCAAAGAGCTGATTTATTGCTTCTGTTATAGCTTGATATATTGCTGAAGTCATTATGTTTATATAAGTTTTATAACATCCATAGCTTTTCTTTTGATTTGTAGTGTTTGGGGTACCTCATTGACCTATTTTGACTTGCTAAACACCATTTATTGTCTTCGATACTTCATATATACAAATCTGGAAATTGCTTCATTAAACCACCTTGTACTTACCTTGAATGTCTTCATCTAGTGGTGGTGTGTTTGAGTAACCAATATAGGAGTCCGTAAACTTGATCCCATCTTGTTATAGGATTCCTTGAGGTTGCTAGCGAAGCCTCACTTGTGTTGGATCCATCTTTCATTGTTCATTTAATGGATATTGCTGCTGCAATTTCTGCATACTAAGAGGTTGTTTCTGTCCCTTTTCTTTCTCATTGTTGCATGTTATATTTGGTTGTTTTGTTATAATTGTGAGGTGCATCTTTGGAAGGGCCCTCTAATTAATTTCTGGATATTGAATCGACCTATGTGGTTGGTTAGAGCATATTGCTAATAGCTTAACTATGCCTCTTCATCACATTAAAACCCTCTTGTTCATTGGTCTCAACTCCATAACCCAATTAGATAGGCACCGGTCCTGGTAAATTCCACCATCTATCTTATTCTAAAGAAAACATCAAAAACAATATTTTATAGGATCTCCCCCTTGTGCCAGAAAAGAACCAGCCTAAAGCGAGAGAAAGCATTGTTGTAGCGATATTGGATAATCTTCCTGAGTTCCCCTAGGGTGGCACTTTGTTAAATGACTTTGTAACATTTGAAGTGCAGATTTGGGAGGTAATACTTTTGAATCTTGATAGTACATTAATTGCAATTGTTTCCCTATAGATCCTCACCTCTTTTACACTAATTGTATTTGTACGTCTTGTCAAGCATTCTTTATTCCAACTCTTGTTTTCCTTCCATTATTCTACTATTTATTGGAGATTCCCAAGGCATTCCCAATATATATTCTGCTCTTTGTATCTTTTGCAGTCCCATTAGCCATCTTTGCCCATAATTGAAAATCAGTATTTAAATTAAATTAAACTAAATTGCAATACGCACCCACTAATTACCAACAACTATGAACAACATTTAACGGCAAAACATGTCTAGTACTTTCATAGCATATAGAGAATCATTTTTCACATCTGTGCACATGCCAAATAGCATGAAGAACAAAATGCTTATGTCTGCTGATCTGACCTGACAGTTGGTGCTAGCTTGAATGCATAATACTGCAACTTGACCTTCCTACGTCCTTCAGTGACCAATACTGCCCACATGGTAACAAATGTAAAAACCCCCAACAGCACAACCACGTAAGGCACCCAGTTTACACCACTGCCTGAAGCATGGATAACAAAAAAAAAGCATCAGGAACCATTCATTATAGTGCCCCTCCAGTCAACAATTTGCTGAGTCCATATCAGGCACTGATTTTATTTAGAGAAAATGTTTGATATGCTAAAACAGGAAACCCATGGGCTAAATTTTCCATTTCCTACAAATATCAAAGACGATAGAGAATTTCTCTAAGAAATAGTAAAAGGAAAATAACCCAAGGATAGTAGGCCATGGTCTTCATGGAATTTAAAATGCAGATAACTATCAACCCTTTACAGGACAAGGGAAAGAACACTTTACATGCACAAGCACATTGCTATTTCAATTATGCAAGCAAAAGGAAAAGTTAATAACTTGAAATGACTATTCCAGATATGGTACCAAGACAGCTCTGGAGCCTGGGACAAAAGGTGCCAGGTTCATGCAAAAAGAAGCATAAAATGTTGTTATAAAGTTTTACATCTGGCACTTCAAAAGTTGTTTAATCAACCGTGAAACCCTGAAAATGCAGCTGTTCATAGACATAAAAGAGAGCATTTTCCAGCAGCATCCCTCAACAAATATCTTGGAACAATTCTGAGGAACATACACATCTTACATTGCTCATTTCCATTATTCAATCAAGCCCTGTTACATTCATATTCACAAAAGGAAAGCCTTCCAATTTCTTTGCTCATAGGTTAATAAACAAATACACAGAAAACCAATTTCTTTCAACCTGTCTTGCTTAAAAGCCAAAATTATCATCAGAAACTCCAGATAAAAATGGGTACACAACAAATGGGTATCGTGTAGGTTAATAAACAAATAAAACCAATTTCTTGCAACATGTCCCGAGTAAAGGCCAAAATACCTAAAAGCATATGCTTGTTTAGAGGTCTATGCTCAACAGTCTTCATGCTTAGAAACATTTACTGCCTGCACAGTGCTATCTGACAGTGAAAACAAATCATTTATCTTGCCTCTCAAATTGCATCAACAGCACCATAGGTGTCACAGTCAAATAGAGCTGCCCTCTCTCGCCGACTCTCTTTGGGATTTATATTGATGAGTTGGAGTCCTTTCTTAGGAAGCACACAGGATGGTGACAGCAGTCTCCTTCATCACATATGTATCTCCTTGCTTCTATTCATAGACAACGTGATCCTCTTAGCCTCATCACCATAAGGGCTTCAAATAAAGATTGATCTACTTTCCAGCTTCTGTGATCTTTGACAATCGAGCATCAAACTTAGTAAAGCTAAGGTCATGATCTTCAATTTGCCTAAGCCTGCTCTCTCTAACTACCACTTCCACTTTGGAGGGAGCAAGATTGAGATTACCACAACCTAAACTTACTTGAGGGTTCATTTCTCAAAGTTGCAGCTCAGCTCGAGGAATGCTTTCTAGCCCCAACTCTAAAAGGGATATGGTTCTCTTGCCCCAGTTGAGAGACAATGTGTTCAGCTTCACTTCCAAGATATCTCATCCAAGATGCACCTCTTCTACATGGTCATTAGACCCACTATTTTCTGTGGCTCCATGGTCTAGGGACCTAGTTTATAGAGAGTTGATTGGGTTAGGTCTTGGACAGTCCAGATCCTCTTTCTATAGCGTATGATCTGTTCGAAATGGATTGTTCCTCACAGCATCATTCACATTGAGTTTGGTGCACACCCTTACCACGTCAATATTATTTTTAGATTGATCTCCTTGCTCCATATGTTACAATCTCTAGCTAACTCAAATTTTGGGTGGGAGTGGTACCCCTTTCCTAGCATTGTGCTCCTTAGAGGAGATTGTTTCTGCTTCTAAAGGCCTCCCCCCTGGATGGTGACAATGCTAGTTCTTTGAGATTTCTTTGCTCCTCCGATTTCTCAACATTTCTATTGATTGCCTTCCCCCTTTTAGGTATTCTCTCGATGCACCTGGGCAACCTCCTACCCTCAAAGCAGGAGTTGAACAAAGTGATGAGAGAGCACATTTACAAGCAGTACACATTTACAGTGATGAGAGAGCACATTTACAAGAAATGTTAAACTGTTCTAGCCTGGTTTGAAAAAGGAAGCAAAACTCTAAACTGTTCATGATGTATTTTTTTAGTTTGGTAGTAAGACTAAGTATTCTGCTAAAAGAAAATGCCCTTGCCTTTAAGATACTCTTCACTACAGTGCAGAAAGTCAAACTCGAGCTTAATTTCCAATACAAGTTTTATGTTGACATGTGTGCATATTGCTTCACATTTTCAAGCTAAATACAATAATCTAAATAGGCAACAACATTACCTGAGAGCCTAGCCAACATTTTGTACAGAGTATCTGAATAACCAGTCAATATTCCAGCACATATAATCAATGATGTCCCATGGCCTGCAAAGGAAAAGAAAATCAATCTGAAGATTATCAGGGCAGAAACAGATACCATCTTTGAATGACAAAGACAATTGCACCAATGTTGACTTGGCCAATCGATTACAAGCTCTTGAGCCAAGTATAATTGAAAAGAAAATTTTTAACAAAAAACAGTATGACAGAATCTACAAGTGACTATTAGCAATTATGTTTTAAAATCTCGGTGCAAAGTTAGATTAATGTGAGAAATGACAAATGTAGACAGTTTTAGGTTTGATATGGATGGAAACTGTTACCCCCCATGAGGTGACAACTTCAGAGGTACCCTGACAGGGTGTCATGTTGTTGTTCTGCATGAGATATCTGGTTCATCTTCTCCAAACTCAGACGGTTCTTCTTATTATCTCCATCAGATGCATGATTGTGCTAGCTCAACTGTGGTACATCTTGTTATCCACCAAGTTGCACTACAATGGACTTGCAGTTGAGCCACCAAAGATTGAACATTCACATGTTCAAATTCAGAGTTCAGAAATCCAGCCATCAATTTTGACCACTTTTTTTCACATTTCCATACCCCTGTGGGGCATTGTAATAAAATGACTTAAGCATGTGATTTTGTAAAAGGATTAGGCACTTGAGACCTACACAGTAGTACATTACTCTAGAGTGCGTTTTTTTACTTGTTAATTATATTTTGCTTTTTTCAGCAATTTATAATTTTCGAGTTTTTTCACTCAATATCCTCCAAAGCAGGAGTAATTGTCCTAGTGGATATGCCTTGGGTGTTGTTTAACTCTAGAGTCCGATGTATATAACCATGCTAAGCATTATCCTAGAGTCTCATGGAAAAGTGCTAAGTCCCCTTTAGTTTTTTAATGTTTTGAGTCAATAAAAAATTTCCCACAAAATCGGGATATTTTAATTGTAATTGGTCAATAAGTTAAAAAAAGTAAGTACTAGGAGGCATTATATGCCTTGTAGGTACTCGTTTTCATGTCCAAAGTACCCACTTTACCTAAGTACCACCTTTTTAAGGGAAAATTTTGAGTTTTACTCGAGAAATATTGATTTTCTCTCGAAAAAGGTAAATAAATGACAAATAAAAGACAAAAATCAGCAATGCTATTTTTGTGGAAACATGTCTCAAACATGTTTTCGGTTAATTGTCTCTCTCTCTCACTTCACAGTAACTTACCGGAAGTTTAGAGAGAGTTAGCATGAGTTAAGGAGTGAGTTTATGAAGTGATGTGTCATTGGGAGGAGATCCCAAGAAGAGGGGCGCACCTCCTCCTCTTGTGTGGCACACTTGGAATAGTGGGTGTCAATCCCAATGAAGATTCCACCAACTTTTGGCATGTGGCAACCCCTCCTCACTTTCTCTTGACTCATGGCGAGTTGACTCAAGTGTACAGGAGATTTCTCACTCATCCAAGCATACACTTGTCATTTCTCTCTTGGGATGTGCGCCCTCCCTCCATGGGGAATGCGCCCTTCCTATTATTTATGCAAGGTTCCTCTCCCATTGTTAGCTAGTCAAAGCTTGGGGAAAGAACTTATGATATTGTATTGTATCATTGTAATATTCTTTCAAGTTTGAATAGAGAAGACTTTGGAGGTCACATGGTGGATGGTAACATTGTGTGGATGTTGATGTTCATGGTTTAAATTTATGAGGTAATTGTATCTTGTTTATGTGCATTTCAATTTGTAGATTGGCCTTAATAGGGGTGCTATCACCCAATACAAAAGATCTTCTTAACTAGCTTGGATATTAAGATCTTTTGTTACTTTACATATGTGGTTAACAATTTGCATGTTAATTTTGCTTAATTGCATGCTATTTAGACTTCATGTGTAGGGAACATCGATATTTAACAAGTTGTATGTAGGTTTACCAAGATTGCAGGTCCTCATACTTGAAGTGGTGGCTGATTTGAGTGCAATATTCCACAAACTTTAAGATCTTTTGAGAACAAGTCCCTCATCCTTTCACCGGAGGACCCCATAGCCCAAGATTCAAGTCTTAAAGAAAGGTTTTCTCTCTCTCTTTCTCAACCTTCTAATTCTATAATTTCTTGGTTACTTTATATCTATATGCAAGCATTTGGATCTGATTTCTAATTCTAAATCTTTAGTTTCCATTATGCATGCATAGGATATTTTAGATCTGGTTTTTACTTAAAGTTTCTATCTAAAGAAACTAGATCTAATTTAAGAAAAGAACCTCTTTTATAGAGTATTTCTCTAAAAAAATTTAAAGGGATAAAAGGTAGTCTTTTCTAGGTACTTTCATTGTTTAGATCTAGCATTTAAGTGCTTTTAATTTTCTGCTTTAAAACAGCAGCAAAAGATCCTAGGGAAACAAGCTTTCTAGCTTGATTTCCTTAGTTCCTTTTTGCAATTTTTTGTAGCGTTAACTAAGAAATTTTTTGGGTTTTCATACTAACACCCCAAGACACTTTTAAAGTGTTTTTGGGCATCTTTTGTTTTCATTTGCTTGCTGTTTTGTGCAGGTTTGCGAATAAACAAAGAGAAACTAAGCCAAATTTTAGCAAATTAGGAGCTTCCGAGACCCCCAAAAGTAGCTTGTACCTTTTAAAACCATTGTAAAAGCTTATATTTTTTCCGATCCACTTCTATAAGGATCCAAAAGACTCTCAAAGAAGAGACCCTTATAATCAAAGCAATAAAGAGTGGGCTACACAGTGCCCCATTTTCGTTTCCCCCCGAGGGGGGGTGGCTTGTGGCTTGGTTGTTGGTTTGGTTCATTTTCTTTCATTTTTGTCAATAATCTTCATCTAAAGCAAAATAAAATAAACACAACAATCATAATCACATTTAGCTTAGTTTTTTCAATTTGGAAAAGTAAATTTTAATTGCTAGTTTAGATTTTCCTTTTTGCAATTTTATCTTTTTATGGGCAAATAAACTAGTCCCCTCAACTCCTCTGCAAAGAGGTTGGACATTGTGGACTTAGATTAATTAGAAAACATTTACCTTTTTGTCATTTCAATTTATTGCAAATAAACCAATCCCCTCAGCTCCTCTGCAAAGAGGTTGGACAATGTGGACTTAGTAATTAGTCTCACATTTACATTTATTGCATTTTCTTTTATTTGCAAATAAACCCATCCCCTCAACTCCTCTGAAAAGAAGCTGGACAGTGTGGACTTAGTAATAATTAGGACAATCTCAAAAGAAAACTATTGCTTGGTGTGGAAAACCGCCTAAAGGGAGTGTGTGAAGTCATGTGGAACTCCTCGGGCTTGTTCCCCTCCATGTTGGACATCCGACACCTTTGGTGAGTTTGTTGGTGAAGCCATTGAGTTTCGGCAAACTCTCCGCAAATTTCCACTCTAAAGGGATAGCCTCTCTAGAGACCACATTTTAGTTTAGCTTGCAATACAATTTCTCATAAAGCAATAATTCAATCTCATTAATCAACTCTAAAATCTTTCAAAGACATTTTCATAAGGCAATCTACACTTTCAGCAGCGTTACATATTACACATATTTGGCACTGGTCTCATTATCTATCTTAAAGCCATTTGCTTCAAGTACTTATATTTGCTTCAAAGCTCTTCCATTTTATCTTGAAGTATCTAATTCGCTTATGGTTGTTTGCATGCAAGTACGTGTATCCTTTGATTATATTTTATGCAAGTATTTCCTTAATTGAATATCTTTTTTATAAGCTTTTATTTTATGAATGAATGATATATGTTGCTAGTATAGATTTACTTTTATTGTATTTGTCTTTGTTGCAATAAACTCCTAGACTTTATTTCTTGTACTTAGATTAGTTCAAGCCTTAGTATATTTTGTTAGAGACTACCCCCCTTGGCTTCACTAGGAATTGGCCTAGACGCAGGAGTCGAGGATCATGTGACAACACCTTGACTCGAGACGTGCCCCCAAGGACACACCAAGTGGCTTGAAGATTTCTTCCACGTCACCCAGGTGTGTATAAAGGCGGCAACACATCTCATCCTCCTCCCTCACTCCTCAGATAACAAATGCACTTTGGTTGGTACACTGTGGTTTCACTATGATCTATCTTGACATTCCATGTATTGGTGGTTCATTTGGATGTGATACTATAACTTCCTAGTTAGTCATGAAAGTGATAAACATTAAAATGAAATTCGATAGCAATTCATAACATGCATAGTTTTGTTATTTGCCTCATCATACCTTGGGAGACCATATTTTTCCATTAGAAGTGTTGTCATTTCTCGAGTCAGTTCGTATTACTGGGTAACTAGCCAAAGTAGCATTTTCACATCCTAACCATGCTAGACACTTTCCACTTTCCTTGTTTCACTTCATTCCATCCACAAAAGTCTATCATGATCATGTATGACTTATCAAATGTTAACAAAAAGGTCTAATGAAGGAAACCTAAGTTAATAAAGCCAAAAAAGGCTAGAGGTGAAGAGCAATAAATTCAAAAGACAAAAAATATAAAAGCTTGAGCAATGCCACCTCGCTATGAGGCCAATGACCCTAGTCCCCAACCTGTCTATGAATATCTAAATAAAAAGGGACTGATTCAATAAATGAACACATAAAGAAAAAGGAAAAAAGGGGTAGTAAGAAACAGTGCCAAGGATAGGTGTGCCAAGGATAGGTAACTCAATGCTAAAGCTCCCTCTTGAAGGCTATTGCATAAAAAAAACCCAACTCACGAAAGATAAATGAATAAAATAACACGACTTATGCATATAAATGACTTTGAGGGTCATCACATGAAGTCTTTCCCTTCCCCTTTCCATCATTATTCATCACATTACCTAAATCTCACCTAGGGACTTGGGAAATAGTTATTGTCCTAGGACTTATCACATGTATAAGGGTTAATGTTGTTCCCCCTTGGTAAAACTTAGGCAAATATTAAAACTAACACTTATTGTTATGTTGTGTTAAGAGAGATCACTAGGTGTGTATCACCTAATGGCTTGCCAAGAAGCTAGACCCATCACTTCAAGTGGGTACCGTGCATTGGGATCCATGTACCATGCCTCGAGATCCATGACACTGCATTGGGATCCATGCCATTTTCCTTGGGATCTGTGTACCACATTGGGATACGTGTCACTGCTTTGGGATCCGTGACAATGCATCAAGCCATTGTTGATGTTTTGGAAGTTGCAAGAGGTATTAACCTCCATGTGTAACCTTTGACTTAGAATAGAATATTTCGAAAGCAAGAGAACCGCTAAACTGATGTTAGAAAACCCTGGGAGAGAAGTCAACGTCAAGAGAAATAATAATAAAGTAATAGATGCATCCAGAAGGAGAAGTCAGCCCCAATCCACTGGACAGGACAGTATAAATAGGCAGGCACCTAACTCATTTGGACACACTCACTCAGCAAGTGCGCAAGTCTAAGGAGAACTGCAGTGGCAGTTAGGGCGCAAGTTTGGAGAGTAGCAGTTGCAGCTGGAGAGGGCACGAGTCTGGAGGAATCATGTACCAGTCTTTTTGGTATCTCTCTTGTGCTTCTCTTGGTATAAGGTACATTATTCTTGTATGGTTATTGTGTTGGTGTTGCAGCAGTATTGTGGCAAGGGTTTATCTGTTGGTTCTGGAGTAGGCTTGCCGAAATTATTAAGTAAAGCTTAAAGTGCTCGGGGGTGGCATTTGTTCCTATGGTTGGGTGACAATAGTGTGATATAGTTTATGGTTAAACGAGCACACCAAAATTTTAACATGGGATCAAAGTCGGTTTCATTCACAACAGTCTAACCGCTGGAAGGAAGATCTTCAGTTTTTCCCATTATTAAGCACGTTAAGCATTTTCTGAACCCACCAAGGAGGTCGCCTAAGTAGGGTGCATTTTTTCCCTGGTCCAGATCTGAAATTCTCTAAGGTTGGAAAATTAGGGTTTCCTCATAAACTCTAGGTTGCAGAATTAGGGTTTCCTCATAAACCCTAGGTTGCAGAACTAGGGTTTCCTCATAAACCCTAAGTCAAGGTGTTTGGCATTCAAAGGCTGAGTTGAAGACGTTTCTTGGAGAAAGAAGGTCGCCTTGGCATAGCGCACCCTCTGGTAAGCTCAAATCCCATTTCCGCAAAATATAAATTTTTCATAACATTTCCAATGCCCGGACAAGATGACTCCCAGCACTAAGATTGATGAGAAGCTTGAGGGCGCTAACAACTTCTGAGCAAGAAAGTATAGAATCAAACTTATTCTAGAAGAAAATGACCTAGAAGGATTTATTGAGAATGAAATTGAAGAGCCATAGGGAGATGAAGCTAAAGCAAAACACAAGAAGAATCTGGTTAGAGAAAAGAGAATCATTGTTGATTCTATCAAGGATAACTTGATCCCTCATGTATCATCAATGAATACTCCCAAGCAGATGTTTGATGCTCTATCCAGATTATTTGAAGGAAAGAACATCAATCGGAAGATGACCTTGAGGACACAACTGAAGAATGTGAAGATGCAGAACTCATAATCGATCCAATCCTACTTCACAAGAGTATCCCAGATTAAGGAGCAACTTGAGGCTATTGGAGATTCAGTCAAAGAAGCAGAATTAGTGATGACCACATTAAATGGTCTCCCAAGGTCATGGGAATCATTTATTCAAGGAATATGTTCAAGGAAGAAATTAACCAAGTTTAGCAAACTATGGGAGGATTGCACTCAAAAAGAAGCCAGTGGATGCAAGAGAAGAGAAACTAGCCAATGATGATCAAGCACTTGCAACTCATGCAGGGAAAGGGAAATGCAAGAAAGAGGTTCATCATCATCACAAGAAGTTCCATAAAGGACAAAAGTCCCAGAGAGATTACTCAACCTTCAAATGTTTCATTTGCCACAAGTTGGGACACATTACAAGGAATTGTCCTAATGCAAGAGACCAGGTCAGAAAAGGAAAGAATAAGAGACAGCATGCTCATGCCACAGAAGACGATGAACCGGTTCAAAAGAGAGCAAAAGAAGAAGATGAACAATATGTCTTGATATCATCCCTTACTAGAACAACCACTCATGGAAGTGGCACTCGGCTTATTGACAGTGGTGCTTCTAAGCACATGACCGGCTACAATGACTCACTTTCAAGTTTAGTTCAAAAGGAGTCACCTCATAAGGTGAAGTTAGGAGATGATTATCAATACCCCATCAAAGGCGTAGGAGAAGCTTCCTACAATTGGATTCAGGAAAACCCTTGAAGATGACAGATATTTTATATGTTCCCGGATTGAAGAAAAATCTCATGTCTATCTCATCATTGGAAGAGAAAGGATTTAGAGTTGCCTATGTAGATGGAGAAGTTCTCATGTGACCAAGAGGAAAGACCAATGAAGCAATCGTGATTGGTGTTCAAGAAGGAGGACTATACAAGTTAAAAGGACACTCAAATTCAACATTGGTGCACAACACTGTCAACCCGAGTGAGTTATGGCACAGAAGACTTGTTCTAGTTCACTACAAAGCAATACCAATCTTGAGCAAGATGGCGACAGGTTTGCCAAAAATTCAAGACAATCATGAAGGCATATGCAAGGGATGCGCTCAAGGAAAGAATGTGAAGAACCCCTTTCCAAGCAGTGACAGCAAAGAAAAAGGAGTCTTGGACCTTGTTCACTCATATGTGTGTGGACCAATGTCAGCCTCCTCTCTAAGCAGGTATGTATACTATGTTTCTTTTATTGATGATTATTCACGTAAGACTTGGATTTTCTTTTTGAAATGCAAAAGTGAAGTGTTCAACAAATTCAATGAATTCAAAGCGATTGTGGAAAACCTATCCGAAAAGAAGATAAAGATCTTGAGGTCAAATAATGAAGGAGAGTACACCTCAGATGACTTCAAGACATTCTACAGAGAGGTCAGGATTAAGAGGGAGCTCACTACTCCCTACAATCCTCAACAAAATGGTGTGGCAGAAAGAAAGAACCGTACAATGATGGAAGCAGTAAAAGTCATGATCCATGATCAAGACTTACCAATGCATCTATGGGCAAAAGAAGCCAGGACCATTGTATCTGTGCAGAACAAAAGTCCTCCTCGTGCACTTGGGAACAAGACACCTGAGGAAATGTTTTCAGGAGAAAATCCAGTGGTCAGCCACTTGAGGATTTTTGGCTGTCCAGTATACATACATGTTCCCAGGGAGAAGAAATCAAAGCTAGACCCTTCAAGAAAGAAGGGAATATTTGTGGGATACAGTGAATCATCAAAGACATATAGAGTTTACATTCTTGGTCACCGGAGGATCAAAACTAGCAAAGATGTCACCTTCGATGAAGATACAGCTTTCAACATATCAAGGCAGAATCAGTTAGCTGAGGTTCATGATGAAGATCCTGTATGTAATGATCCCAAGCCATTATGCAAGGATCATCACGGTTTTGGTATCTTTTTAAAACCTTTTTCTGGTTGTGGTATTTCATCAAACAGTTTGTTGATCTATTTGTTTAGATGTGTTTATATGTGTGTATGCAGCAAATAACAGAAATAGATAACCATGGAACATACCTCAACCATATGCAATAAGATAGACAAGCCAAAA
>ML825132.1:2039-14484 GCA_009831015.1 Picea engelmannii | reverse complement strand
GTCTTCATAAGTACTGGAACTGTTTCTTCAATAAGTGTCTCTTCATAGTCTTCTCCCTTTCTGCTAGGAGAATCCTCTGGACATACATCAGGCTTTGTACATCTACAACACGTTTGATCTGTATAGATCAATATTGGAAGTCAATACTGACTTCTCTTCTCACGGAAGAATTCATATCCTAGTCTTTCTGACTGGCTTCCTTCTTTGTCACTGAAACAAGAGAATCATCCCGGAGATTTCATATCTCCTAGGAGTCTCTGAAGTTACGATCTAGTCTTCTCACGGCATCTGTCTTCCAGTCCTGGAAGTTGTCTCTTCATCTGATCCTTTCTGAGATCAGGCTTACTCTCGATTTCTTCTGAGTCTATAAGGACTTCATCATCTCTTACAGGGTATACTTGGTGTTGCATACCAAGTCTAAATATGGAAGACGGAGTCAGGCTTCAAACGAGATCTGCTTCCCGTTCTAATGTTCGGTCATCTTTGGAGCCTTCTGCTCCTTTCAGTCGATCTTCATATGAGATATTTTGAATCTAAAGAGATGGCTTCTTCTTCATCTTCTTTGGTGCATGAGTGTATATGGTCATGTACATAGTCTGCTTCATGTCTCATGCAATATGTTGCCTTTTGCAACCTTCACTATAGCTTTCTCAGGGTTATCACCTGTGACCTGAAACAAGATCAACAAAACAACAAGCAAGAATAATATCCTTTTGATAATAAYAGATAAAGCAATATCACGAATAATCATCACAGTAGCTCCTTTAGAGCTATCACTCGTGGCTTGTCTRAAGCAACGATCAAAAGTAAGAGATACACTACGAAATGAGGTCAACACTCTTATAGTGTTGTGATCGAACATTCCTCCATGGCAACTTGGAACTAACACACGAGGTTTCTCCTAGAGGAGGTGTTAGTTGTATCAGGCAAATGATTACATTAAGTATTTACCTCTATATGCTCACATGCTACCAAGTATAATACTTTACAAAGACTGCTATCTCAACTATAGTGGTTACTTGTAAAGGGGTAGTCATCAACTTGTCATGTGTACCTTTGAATCTCATCAACTTGATTAATCAAACCTGGAGCCTTGTCTTCAAGAATGAGTGTGCTTACTTTTCTTCCAAGTCTCCTTCACTCAAGATGACGAGTGCTTTCTTCAACCTATCTTCTGTACTAAGACAATATGCTATCTTGATAGGAGGTTGGGTTAGAGGATAAACTCTATGATCTCAACTTTTAATCCATCTAATACCTTGACTTACATTTTGATCAAAGGTTAGAATGATTGTCATAGCTACAACCTGCAACACTGATCAAAATAATGTCATAACAAATAGATGCATATTAGAATAATCACACCTGGATTGCATTATTCCTCTGAATGTGTTGGATCTTGAGATCCTTCTGGATCTATGGCAAGAGAACCCTTCTCCTGCAAATACCCTTTAAATCTTAACCGTTTAAACATGTGTGAGTACATACCTCTGACGGCACTTGCAGGTAGAGGCACCATCTGGTAGCAGCGGTAATGATCACCAACTCTTAAGAAATGATCACCAACTCTTAAGAACTTTAAGGGGGGCTACAACTGGTACTACGGCTGCAAATGCAACTTATACTGCAACTGCAATTGATACTGCAACTGGTTTTGAGACTGCAACTGCAACTACAACTTAGGGTTTTATGAGGAAACCCTAATTTTTCAAACTTCGAATTTTTAAATTCTGATCCAGGGGAAAGATGCGCTGAGCTAAGGCGAGTAAGTTGGTGCAATCAGATTTCTGAAAATCCAACTTTTACCCCTTCAAACTTGATCAGCGGATTTCTGGACTGGTGCTTCTGGTTTTCTGGTACCTCTGGTACTCTGGTACTTCTCGTACTCTGGTTTTCTGGTACTTCTGGTACTTTGTGAAACTAGGGTTTCACTTTCCGGGAGATCTAGCCACTGAAAAGTTGCGATGACGATGCCAAAGTGATCCTTGAGGAAGGGTGCACTTTTCTAGATGGTTTTAGGGATGAAATACTTCATCAACAAAAAGCCCTAATTTGCATGTACGGCAACAGTGACGTTTTTCACTTTCTCTTGTGAAAGATGCTCTCTTCAGCTTAGCTCTGATACCATGTTAAGGTTTAAACTATTATTAGAGTTCTTTGCATTTCACTAGATAACAATAGCATAAGATAGGATCACTGAGAAATACACAATCACAAGAGACACATCATTTTTCCTGGGAAACCCTCATGGGGGAGAAAACCCAGCAAAACTTTCTTATTATAGATAGCCAATACAATGCCAAGAGATAACTCAAACAAATACAGAAAGTCCTCTCCCAGGAATGCACCTCTCCCTCTCTCTCTCTTCTCCAACTGCATCTCTGAAACTTGCTTCTCAATGAACAAGTGAGTGTGCGTCTAAATGAGGCGCTAGCCTCCTTATTTATACAACTCTGGCACTTGTGGACGGAGGTGTCTCTTCACTGGTAGGGCCGACTTCTTCTTATGGGTGGCTATAACCACCTTTAATATATTCTGGGGCCTCTTTAATATATTTTGGGGCCGACTTCTTATTCTGCCTATTACAATTATGTTTTGACCAATCTGCAAAAGGGGATTTGGTCTTTTACAATAGCCGACATAATCAATCCACAATAGGGGATTGATCTAATGAATAATACATCAATAATAATTAGAATACACTTTGGAGTTACATTATTTCAACATTCTGGACTAGTACTTTTGGTACTGGTTCCAGTTTCCTGGTTTTTTGGTACCAGTCAAAACTAGGGTTTGACTTTTCGGAGAATCCGGCCACTGAAAAAGTTCGCTCAAGCTGCCAAAAGATGCGCTAGGGCAAGACGTACTTCCCAAGATAGTTTTTGGACAAAAATTCCTCTTCAGTAAAAAGCCCTAAATTTCTCGTACAACAACAATGACGTTTTTAGATACCCAGTGAAAGATGCTCTATTCAGTCAAGCTTGGATACCATGTTAAGTTTTTGCTGTTGTTATTAGGTTATTTCCAAATTACATGAGCATTCAATGCATTTCCAAAACAACAGCATAAAGAGGATCACTGAAAGAAACACAATCAACAAGGATAGTTTAAAGCCTCAAAGTGATAGTGCTTTCGCTTGTGCAATTTCTGGATTAGTTTACTTACTTGATAGGCTTGATAAGGCTACTAAGAAGAGGCTATAACAGTGATAAGTAGTTAGTAATCTATGCTAGGTTAGTAAATTAGTAGAGTATGAAGTGAAAGAGTTTGAGTGGAGTCTTGTCAAGAAATAAGAGAAGAGGACTAGTGCCTTCAGGGGTAATGGAATCAAGGAGGGCGGCTTCTTCTAAGGCTGCAAATTAATGATGATACACAAAAGTCTAAGAGGGAAAATTCTAGGAGAGGTAGTAACTTAAGTCCTCCTAGATTTTGACCTCAAGGGACAAAGTGCTAGAGTGTAGGCACTTCTAGGCCCTAGCACCTTGCTCTCATTAACCTTTTTATGGAGTAGAACTTATGCAACAATAACCAAATGCAAACCCTTAAGAGTGTTAGCAATTTAGGGCCCTAGGTTTTCACTAGTTACTAGATCAATTTAGTGAAAATCTTGGCAAATAAAAAGTAAGAAAGTAGCAACTTAAGTTTCTTACTTCAAACATTAAATACACCATGCAATTTCATAATCTTGTATGAGCAAATAAAACCATTCAATAGATGACAAAATGCATATTTCACTTACTTGCACCAAGAATAATCATGAGAATACCATGCAAGATTGTCATAAAACTTTAAAAATTGATCCAAGTTGCAAAAATGAGCCTTAAACAAGAGTGGTGCCTCACAATTTCAGCCAATAACCCTAAGGGGGCGCAAATTTCAGACCTCTCTCCAATGACAAGTTGTGATCAAACTGAGAGTACTTTATGTTTATTTATACAAAATTTTGACCTTTAATTCAGTTTTAGGTCAAAAACAAGGTCGACTTGGCCAGCTTACAACAAAAATTCAATTTTGACATAATTAAAATAAATTTGCATCTAGAAACACCTCCAAGGGTGATGTCATGCCCCTCTAGGGTGAAGTTGAGCCCCATATGTGGAACGTTGAGCTGGGAAAGTGGAGTGCTTAGCCTCCAAAGGCCTAAAATGATTCCCATACATGCCACCAGGCTCACAAATTCCTCCAAAGATGAAACCCTTGACGTTTAGGGCTATCATGGTGACGTCTAGGGCCCTCAAGGGCTAACTTCCATGTGGGAAGAGCAAGGTCCCCTGGGTCTAGGTCTGTCAAGGTGCCTCCAAAGGAAACGTCCTTCTTTCTCCCGGTGCAAATCTTTAATCTCTTCTTACCCCTGGCTGGGGTTTTAGCATCCATCTGTGGGCTTTAAGCCCACATGAAGGTCCGATCTAATCATTCCCTCATGTGTAACTTTCTACCGGGCAAGGTCCTGCAGCAGCAACAAGTACGCCCTCCATGGGTTCATAAGTCACAAGGATCATAGCATCTAAATCACATCCAATAATTAAATTACCCAAACATGTGCATCAAACCCCCTTTAACCCAGACAAGTGCTCAAAGACGTTATGCAATTTAACAAGTTAGGTTTGGAGAAGGTCTCAGGGTGTCCTATTGGGCTAACCTCTCTTAAGTTTGGGGTGTTCCCCAGGTGGGATCTAGTCCAAGTCATGTAAGTGTATGAAGTGGAATGGGGTAAATATTTGGGCATGGGGAGCATGTAATAACAAGGAAATGTAAAGTATTACCTGTGGGTGCCTTTGTAGAGGGCGAGCTACACCTTGTCATAAATGCAATTGTTTCCTATCCCATTCATTTCCTTTTACTCTTAGCTTTATTTCTTTTGATCTTTTGCTCTTGTGCTTCAAGGGAATAGTTGAGGGCCACTGTCCTGGCTTGATGACTAGAGGTGGCAGCATTATCCACAAACATTTCACGGAGATGAGACCCCCTTTCTCTTGGTTATGCCACCAAGAGCCACTACCCTGGCTTGGTGACCAAATAGGTGGTAGTGTCATACCGCTACATGTCCATGGTCATAATAGGTCGACTCATGATGAGATCTCCTATCCAGCAACTAGTACCTTGAGTGTTTATGTTATCTTATGGGTCCCCTTTTCTTACTGAGAAGCTTTTCACTGCTTTCTCGGGGATCCGTGGGCGAAGCATCTCGAAGGTTTCAACATTGGCTTTTAACTCTTGCCAGCTACTTTTACCCTCTGGGCCTTTAGCCCCTTCTTCACACGAGGCAAGGTACAACCCTTCCTAGTGTAGCCAAACCCAATGCCCGAACAAAGATAGGGGAGATGAAAGGAATAAAGATGTAAAGTGGTAAGTATGGAGGGAACGGACGATGACTTTTCACAGATCCACCTAGTAGCAACCCATCCTAAAGGAAAATCAACTTACTAGGGCACCATGTCACCCTTCCAGGTATGAACTAGGAAAAGAGCATAATTTCCAAGCAAAAGTCATGAAATTGAAGAAGGATTCAATGCAACATATTCAAGTGCTTCAAAAATCAGAGTGATACATACCATGATACTCGGACTCATTACCTCATGGAGCAAGACTCACCGCTACTTCAGGACCAGGTTGGTGTGATGGATACTGCTACTGGTGATAACTGGATTGCATTGAAGAAAAGAGGGGCCCTCTAAGGCCATGATCAAGTCGTCTAGCTCTCGGTAATACATGTTTAGGACCTATGGACCTTGAGACGTGATCTCCTTAGTTATCCCTGGTCTAGGGGATAACAAGGCTCATGACATACAAGGGGTCATAGTGTCTCATTCATGGGTGCTTTGTAGAGGGTGTGTGGTACGTCCGTCCGCAATGCACTTTTTCCAAGCCCATTATTTGTCACTCTTTTATTCTTTCATAATTTTAAGGAGAGGTTGAAGGTCACTGCCCTGGTGTAGTGACCAGATAACGGCAATGTCACCCACAAACACCTAGTGGAAATGAGAAGGTTGGCTCATGATGAGACACCCTTTCTCTCATCCATGCAACTGAGAGCCATTACCCTGGCTTGGTGACCAGATGATGGCAATGTCATACCACTAGATATTCATGGACGTGATAGGTCGACTCGTGATGAGACCTCCTATCCTTCAACTAAAATTATAAGCATTCTTTATTATACTTTGGGTCCCCTTTACTCAAAGATAAGTGTTTCACTGCTTTCTTGGGTGATCCCTGGGCAAAGCATCTGGAAGGTTCATACAAGGCTTTTATCTTTTACCCAACACAAATCCCTCTGGGCCTTCAGCCCCTTCTTCCCATAGAATGAGGTACACCCCTTCTTGGGTCAATACACCCTAAAATCCCAAGAGATGAGGAAATGGGGGGGAATAATGATAGAAAGTGGTAAGTATGGTCGGGAACGTTACGATGGCTCATTAAGGGAGTTCCTAGTAGCAAACCCATCCCAAAGGAAGACCACTTACTAGGGCACAATGTCAACCACCAAGGTGAAGCAGGGGAAAAAGCATAATGTCCAAGCATATATCGTGAAATCTAGAGCAATCTAAGATACAACATACTCAATTGGCTTAAATATTGAAATGATGCTCACCATAATACTGACTTATACCTCATGGAGCAAGGCCCACTGCCTTCCGGAAGCCAGTTGATGTGGTGGATGCCATTTGGAAATCTATGACCATTTGTGGTGGTGAGAGGGGTTTCCATCTGTGCAAAAGGGTATTGTTGGTTATGTAGTCTCTCGGCACTCCATATCTGCAACCTGAGGGCCTCTAGACATAATCTCCTTAGTTATCCACAAAATGGGGATAACAGGCGGTACTATGGTGATCTGATTTGTCATTTTCTGAACTGTTTAGTGTGATTATTTCAATCCTTTGAATGGTTTTTCTTCTCTATTTCTAGTCTATTATCATTGTGCTAACCCTGCAGGTTCACTCCAAGCTTGCTGATTTTTGTTTTTAAACGCAGAAAATCAGAGTCTAGATCAGCAGCAAGGTGCTTCAATATGCCTAGGGACTCCCCCCTAATGGAGAGGGGTTTGGTCAGTGACAATTTGGGGCCATTCCACCTTTAATTAGCCAAGTTTTTACCGCTGTCATAACAGGTTTATCAGCTCAGATTGGAGGGTAGAAATTTGTGCTAGTCCCTTGGTATCTCTGCACTCTACCCAAGTGTGGGGTGATTTGGGCTTGACTGATATCCAATTACAAGAAGTCATTTTGTCTGCTAAATGAGTAACATTGTCTATTTTGGGAGGAACTATGAAAAGTTTGGCATAGATTCAGGTTTGCTCTTGGGCATCACAAGGTTAGAGAAGGGTTGTTTCTCGAATCTCAATCAGTGATGTCGTTTCTGATCCTAAGGATTTCAGCATTGGAGTTTCTCCTGTGTTGCGTAGAATTTGGGAAGAACAGAAATAGTTTCTCCTTTGCTCAGCTGGCACTAGTTTGCTTTTTGGAGAGGTTTCGATATTTCTTGCCATTCAATTTGGTCCTAGAAAGGTGAACACTTCACCATAGCTCATGTAGACATATTTCTTCCTAGAAGGTTAGCTTGGAAAGGACTATTTTGGTGGAAAGATCTCTGGGAAAAGGGACAGCATGGTGTGGAAGACTTGAGCTAATCTTTTACATGAGTTTGGTTTGATGTGCTCAGATCATCTTGCTATCCTGGAGCTTCAGCAGTTTCTTCCAGCTAATGAGTCTTACAATCTTAATAGGCTCACTCCAGGGCCTATTTGGTAAGATTGGTTGCAGTCTTCTGGTCAACCCAATTGGGTAAACAAACCCAGATGATTGTACCAATTCCTATGTAGCCCCTTTTCCTTTCAAGACAAGCTAAACAGGCATTGGGGCCTTTCAGATGCAGAGAGAAGCAGGTAAATCGCCTTCCAACAGTTTGGACCTTCAAGATTTCTTTCCAAGTGAGTGTTTCCCTAGTTCCTGATTTACCAACGTTTTCATTTCAAGGAACAACTGTCTAGAAATGATTTTACAAATGATATGTGTCCTCATTGTGATGAGTTTGAAACAATTTGTGACTTATGTTGGATTTGCAGGTATGTTCAGGATTGCTGGAACTTTGTTTGGGATACCTCGCATCATCTCTTCTTTGATAAGCTTTATTGGAAATCTTCTAGGTGATGTCAACTCCATCAAACCTCTGCATTTCAAATTTGCTTGGAATTGTATTAGAGTTGTCACGTAATATATTTTGTGGAACCTTCATTGTGAAGTTTTTAGTGGCACTGTATTTTCTACTGCTTCTTTTAGGGAGCATTTTATTTTTCTTAGTGTCCAATTTAGAGCCAAATGCACTCTTTTACAAAGAGATGCAAAAGGATGTTCAGTTGAGGTGCAGTCTGATCTAAAGGTTCCTTTTCCCTTCAGGTAGTCTTATGCTCATTTGTACATTATTCTTGTATCACTTCTTATGGTAATAAAAGCAGCATTTAGAAAAAACATTCAGAGCAGAAATCGCAGTTCTAATTTCAACTAGAATTCACAATTTCCACCAGGATATAGATGCTCCTGATATTGGCGTTGTGGTGGGTATGTTGGCACTCCTTTCCTATGATGGGAGTGATCTGTATAATTGCAACCTAGATCATCGATATGTACACCTTGATGTTTTTGTTTATTTTTTCCTCAGTCACTAATGAAATAGACGATGCATTTCCAATAAAAGGACAAAGTTCCAACATTTGATTATTTGGCTAATGCACATCCAAGACAGAGAAAAGTGGTAGCTTCCAGAAAATCTATTTTGTTACATAAAAGGCCTTTTTACATATAAGTGTTTCCAAATTACATAAATTTAAATGTTCCACAGAGTCAATAGTAGAAAGAAGCATCCAAATCCATTTCCATTCAAACCTTGACCATGTGTATAAAATATAAAGGGGTTCAATCAGGCATATAGCTGAATTTACTAGAGAAAGGTGGGAATTGTCTATAACTAAACCAATAACATACTCTACACATTCTATTGGATGCAGAAAGTCTTTCAAGAACACATGCATGAATTAATCAATGTCATGTAGAAGTGCTTATAAGTGTCTTTCACAAAAGAAATAATTAGGTCAAGGGAATGTTATATCCCTAATGAAATCTGTCCCTACCTACTTTTATAACTCCTCTAGAGAACACAACTGATTAAATTAATGGATAAGTATGATCTCCAGAGTCCAGCCCACGGATGTGTGGTCTAGAGTCTAGACTTTAGCGACAAGTAGCAAGGTTATCAGACTTATATTAACGTAGATATCCAGGTTCAAAACGCCCCAAGTAGGTGCAGGTGAGGCCAGGTGAAAGTCCTGGGTGATTTTTATGGCATAGAAACACCCCTCGTAGTGTGACAGCTTACCCAAAGAACAGCTGTAAGTTACTATAAGCAGAATTTCCACAAATGAAGTATGATGCTCATGCTAAATGATAGAAGCCTACCAAAACCAGCTGCTGATATCTTTTCACATATCCAAATTGTAATCATAGACCCCATTGTCAGAAGACTTGTACTCAGCAAAATGTGTTGAAACCTGACACCAAAAACAGGAATTAAAACCAGAAAAGGATATTAGGGTATTATGTATGATGTAAAAAACTTGGAACCCTCTCACCTTTTAAAGTTCAAGAGGATTTGAAAGTAGAAAGATGCAACCAAAAAAGAAGATGCCAAGGGTAAGTGTTTAAAGTAAAAAAGGGAGAAAAGCTTTCCCTTTGTAGATGACACAAACAATGATTTAAAGAATAATGAATCTCAAACTATTTTTTGCCCTGCAAAGGAAACCTTACAAATCTTGTAGAGAAGATTGGTTACTATCAAACATTGAGGATTGAAAAAAGGACTACAGCTGTAACACAATAATTAGAATATGTAAGTAGTTTGTGTAAGGACAAAAGCAAATCAGTAATCCTTTCCTTGCAACGTAACAAATCCCAATTACCATATGTACTAACTGTGCTCCCCACTGCTAAAGTAGAAACAGTAGTAAATAACTGTTCACCGTTGATAACAAAATTCACAGTTTACCCTGGAGGGGATTACAGCAATCTTATCCAGGGACGTGTACTGAGTCTCGACAACAAGGCTAAATAGTGATATTGTTTACATTATGGGATATATATTATAATTTCCTAAGGGTTATGTCTATAATAAACCAAATTACTGATTAATGAAAAGTCATTCTCAATAAATGAATAGACAACACCTTAATATAGTATAAAATTTAAATATATAGTATAATTGTGAAATCAAGATTCATTATTTATAATATATACTTTATTCAGATATTTTTCCATTATTGCCTCCAAATTTCTCATGGTCGGTATTGTTACCACCTAAAAATGCAAGACTCATTTTTGCATTTTAGAGACATTCTTCTCAGCCATACTGTGATGAGGATGTGAGCTTTGGGAGCTTGGTATGAGTCATGAATGCTGACATAGTCTTGTTCATCAGGCTTGGGAGAGATAGCGATCTACATGTTTTTCTTTTTCTTTCACATGTTAGGGTGATCACGTCTTTTGAGGCATGTTCTATGGTTCAGTTTACATATTTGGAGGCAATGTTGCACATGTGACACTAATTCACCATTTGGGGTGCCTTCTACATATGATGATGCATTTTCTTACTTCGAATTGTACTTTTAAACATTTCACATATACCAAGGAATAAGTTACATATTTGGAGGCATTTCACACCATTGAAGGTTTTAGGAGACCACCATGCATTACATGAAGACACTTGGCATCTATTTGTTATCCCAAGGGAAGGTGGAACCACATCTTGAGGAGCACTCCATTCACTTGGTCCTTTATTGTTATTTTAATGCATGTCATTGGAAAATGAGTTTCTTGAAAGGCACACCAAGAGAGGAGGTTACACTTGGCATGTAATCATGCTTGTCCTTGCATGTTTTTGGAGAGGAGCACCCATCAACTAAAGGGTTCCTAGGGTTTGACCATTCTTGCACATTATTGTATAAGATCCTCATTGTAGGGTCACATACATGCAGGACATCCAGTTTGTAAGGAGTTGGTTGGCAACACCCACCATCCTAAGTAGATATCTTTCAACAAAGAGCCCAAATTGCCGCCAGATTAGTGCCAGTAGGTGCACAGTGGCTACAGCATTTCCTAATTGTGGTCATAATAGAAAATCTGACCAATATTGAGAGAGTTACAGTGATTTCAAATTTTCCGCAAACCCTAGTCACGTTTGAAGTGCCAAACTTGAAGGAGGTTTTGAGGGAATGACCTAGCTCTAATGAACACAGATAGCATTCTTTTATCATCCCAGAAAGGAGTATTTCCCTACCTTGAAGAATGCCCTCTTTGACCTAACATATATTATTTTTTTAGGGGGGGAGTTTAGGAGTGGTTATCTTGAAGGGTGTGCTCAACCTCGAAGGTCCTAGAGAAGCCAATTTATCCAAGGAAAGCATCTTCAAGAATTTGTTCATGCTATAGAGGACAAGTGGCATTTCTAGACACTTCTAAATTCTAATAATCTTTCATTAATTTATCTTAGAGAAAAGAAGGATCTAAGGCTTTCTAGACTTTCTAAAGAATATTTAATTGTAAAATTAGTTGAGGAGAAAAAGCTATAAAAGGATGAGCTCTCCTCATTTGCAAATCGGAAGTTCAAGTGGAGAAAATCTCCCTCAAGAAGACCAAGGGTATTGTAAATTTTTGCATGTTAGAGGGAGGAAAAGCTTGGGTGAATGATGTTATCTTTTGTTAGAGTAAAGATCATATTGATACTAGGGCTACCAAATCAAATTCTGCTGTTATATATCTCTATCTTCAGATCTGTTATATACTTCTTGTGGACTATTTGAATTTTGGATGCTAGAGAATGACGTTTTGGAGAAGTATCCGTGCCCTTCTTGTCCCTTGATGTAATTAATGACAATTAAAGTTGTTCATTCTTATTTGATGGTTGTTGCTGATCACTTTTCTTTATTGGTTACATCATATGCTGATTGGTTTTGAGTAGGTAAATGACAAAGCATCTTAATGGACTTATCATATAGTTATTTGCATCAATGTGGTTAAGTTAATCAGTGATGTTCATGTATAACATAACCTGCTGATTTCTCCTTCATAATACATATCCCAAACTTATTCATCAAGTAATGCTTTCAAAATTCACTCCATTTGCCCAAAGGACAAGACACTCGGTCTTACTTGTCTTCTCACCCTTTGTTTAAAGAAAACCATTAAATACACAAATCACTAATCTGATTTTCAGATCTGTGCTAAATTGCTAATAGATAGACTAGTGATTTGATCCTCGGGAAACCCCCCTTGTGTCGGAGGACAACCAGCCTAAAGTGAAGGGAGGTTTACTGTTGAAATATTGTAACTGCAAAGAGTATTCTATTTATTATTGATGTATTATTCATTAGATCAATCCCCTTTTGTGGATTGATCATGTC
>ML825131.1:0-13450 GCA_009831015.1 Picea engelmannii | reverse complement strand
AGATGTACTTCCTCTTTGATCAATACCAACTGATCAGGATGCACTCACACCCTGGTTTACTAGCACCAACTGGTAGGAGGCTACAACCCCCTGTTTAGTCAGCTACAATTGACAAGGAAGCACCAACTCCCTCTGCAGGCACCAACCTGCCCTTGCACCACCCAACCACCCTTAATGCATAGGTATTAGCTTTTCTTCCTGGAATCTGCTTCAGATTTTGATCTTCTTTTCTGGACTGCAGAGACACTTTCTTGTCACCATTTTTTCTCATTTATATACTCTTCAAATGGGTGTGAAATTTAAAACATCGTGTCCCTTTATTTGAACCATTGTACCTTTTCATTTAAAATGATAATTAAACTTTAATTAATATTATTTTTCCTTCTTATTCATTATTCATGTTTTTCATGATTTATTCTCTTTTAATCATGACTGTGTATCATTTCATTATACCGTGAAGTTTTTTCATAAATTGATCATAGCCATGGATCAATTTAATCCTTTATACTCGACATCAAATCTCTTTTACTTCAAAGAGACCAGATTCCATGGAGGCACTTCCTTCAATCCATTTCACATGACTGTGCGTTATAGAACCACTAACTCAACAATTTTGGCAACGCATTACACTGTGCAATGTCAAACCTCTTTACAATATGACCAATGGCGATGACCTCACGCTTAAGACAATTTAGACCAAATGAGCGTTTGAGCACTTCTGAGTTCAATGCCCACAATTCATCCTCCTGACGAAATAGATGGCTGACGGGGTTTCGACGCTTAGACATTTGAGTCTTCATGACTTCACACTTTACTAAATTGCTAACATCACTTGATGACTTGGCATGGGCCAAGTAGTTGCCACGTGTCACTCAGATTCAGGAGTTACATGTACCTGATCTGTCGATTCAACTTGACACTTTTCAGTGTCTAATTGTGCCACGTGTCCTTGCTGACGTGGTTCGTTGACCCACAGTCCTGTTCCAACGGTCCTCGTTGTGTACTCCAAATCGACGGTCCTTATCTTATCGTGATTTCGCATTTCGACAATCTTGTGATGGAGGGTCTCGACACTCCATGTCGCCATCGCCGAAATAGAGCTTGGTTGCACTAGCTCCTCCCCTTCTCGTGACCATCGGTGGTGACCAGGCGCCAAGCCAGAGGAGTGTGTCGTGATTTCGCATATCGTGAACTCATGATATGAGTTGCTTGCTTGAAACTTGTGAGACTCTGAAATGCTTCATGACAGATCAATGGTCCATAGCCTTGGTGATCTGACGACTGACGGGGTTTCGACACTTTGAACTTACAGCCTCTTTACCTTACTTATCTTATCCTTCCACATTGAGATGATCTGACGGCTGAAGAGAATCAAGTTTAATCTGACTGTTGCCGAGGCTCTCGAAGCAGATCAACGGTCATCAACTTTCCTCGATCCAATGGTCTGCATCTAATCGTGATTTTGCATTTCGGTATTTCATAGGTTATAGCACCTCCCTTCTTCCAACTCCTGATTTCCCGATATCCAATATTCCACTCTCGTCGGATCGACAACCCACATCGCTCCCCCTTTTTAGCTTTGGATCTAACGGTCCACATCGATCCTCCTCCTGATATTTGACGTTTGAATGAGTTCAACACTTATCCTCCTTGCAACTATGCTAGATCTAACGACCCACGACTATTTGTTCTCGTTGTCTCCAACAATCTCTACCGTCCATCGAGATTATCGATGGCTCCTTTCTCTGAACTCGCCGTCAGCCCTTATGAGCTTAACTCATTCGAGTATTCGCTTCTCCTATTCGCTCTTTCGATCTCTGCACACTGTTGACATCTTATGCTTACTGATATACCTGTTTGACATCAATGACAATCTCAACTGTGGTAATTCATCATTAACGATAGATCATCAATTCGATTGTTGACATCAATGACAATATGTCCAACATATTTTAACATCCCATCACAAACATCAATTTTCTTATTTTATTAGCATATGGTACATGAAACATATAATCATTTTCTTCCTTACTACCAGGACATAAACTTGAAGAAAGATTACAATGGAAAGCTAAAGGGATATTTACTGGTTTCACAAAGTTCTTACTAAACCTATCAGTATCTTTACCATATACTTCTATTGTGATAATCACAACTTACCATTTTTCCGGTCTCTGTGTGATTCTATGTCCAATACTTGTTTTTTTTTCTCTTAGATCCTTCATCTAAAATATCCTTTCCAAATGAGCCTTTAATCTATTGATCTCAACCATACTTTGTCTTGCAACAAGCATATCATCAACATATAACACCAAGATAATGAATATGCCATTGAAGTAAACATAATGATCATACTCACTTCTTAAGAAACTTTGGCTCACCATGAAGGAATCACACATCTTGTACCATTGACTAGTTACCTTTAGGCCATACAATGATTCCCTGAGCTTGCAAACAAATATCCCTTTGTGATCCTAAACAAACCCTGATTGTTCCATGTGTATATCTCTGCTAGTGATAATTTTGTGGATAGTAGGATCCCACAATCAACATCCCTTAAATCCATCACCATAACTAACAAATATGCACTTCTTTGTTCCCTTGATAGAATCTAGCCAAGCTGCCCAAGTGAGCCTTCACCCCTCACCTCCATACTAATTTCAAAGGAATATCCTAAGCCCTTTTAAAGGCTTCATTACATGAAATCCATGTGCTCTAAAACTACGGGCTACCAAAAAACCATGTGCCTGAAAACCATGACTATTGACCTAACATTCCCCCCCCTTTAAACTTGACTTGGGGTTTCCCATGACCAAATCCGACCAAACCTCCCTCAAAGTCAAGGTATCTAGTAATACCTCATGCTACCCCCTATCACCTAGGTCTATGTTTAGACTTTATAGGTGAAATTTCAAACTCAGGGTACACATGCTTAACGAGGTCTTACAATCGTATGTTCACTTACATATAATTAATTTTTTAACTTCACCTCGAACTTTGCATTCAACACTTTTTCCATCGGATGCTTCCTCTCTAGAACCATAGATCTAACCAATGCTAGATCCACTTTTGTAGCCATGGCCTAAATCGGATCCTGCACCATATCCAACTGCCCAAACAACATCCAATTGTTCCTATCATTTTGCACCCTCGAGCACTTGAATTGACGCCTAGCCTTCTTTGACTACAACCCCATCTCGAGCATCGTCATGCCTAGTTGTCGATAGTCCTTAGGATCTCACAATATCAATGCCATTGTTTCCCAACACCTGGCCACATTGTACCTACTTGTCACCCCAGCATGACAAGCCTCTTCCATCGCCTACAGTGGTTTCATCCCACCAAAGGGGGGAAACCTCATCCATGTGGGTTTAGCTCGATTGATCATCGGGTGTTCGGGCTAGTTTGAAGCCACTTCCTCCACGCCCACTAGGGCTGGTATGTTCCTGTCTCTCGTGCACTCAATCCCCCATGTTGTATCTAGCTAGATCAATACCCGACAACTCATCTCATCAGGCATGTGTAGCGGGGCATCATCAAATGATTTTTTCTTCATCCCAATGGTAATCCCCTTTCGGTCACCTCCAATACCATCCTTAGCAATAACATCAATGCTTCCATACCTTTGGTCTTTCTCGATTGGTCATGAATGTGATTCTTGGGTTTCCTTCACGCATGACGTACTTCTAGACACTTCCATGTCACAACCCATACACTGGCACATTCCCTTCATAGTGGAACCTTCCCATATTGTTGTCAATCGTATCTTTCATTTGCGGTAGGTAATCGTGATCCACTGCTCAGGCCCATCATCCCTTGCATGCACCTTTGTCATTGCTCCAGACCAATCTATGCTTCCATGGATCTCATGCCACTCTTGTTGGAGAGTCTAGGTATGCTTGAGCTTTGATACCACTTGTTCAGATCAAGCCTGCAGAAATGAGTTAATATAGAACAGATAAAAAAAAAAGAATAATAAAGAAAACAACAAACAAAATCAAAAAGGGGGAAATTATATATCTTTATTGTTCAACCAACAGTGGAGAAATGGTTGCAAGTCTCATGAAACACCTCATGGGCTTCCATATTTAAACAGGAAATTCTTAAGCCTTTCTAGGGATATGGAAAGCCAAACATTTGAGAAACCTCCCTCGTATTGTCACTACAAAATGTGTGTTGTCACTACCCAACATTATTAATTATTAAATTTATATATGAGTAAGTGAATTTGAATATACTTAAATAAGTGGTTAAGTGTTTTGAACTTTATACATGTTTTTGATTTTAAAGTGCTTCGAAAACCACTTGTAACTCATCATGTCTTCCTTCATTATAAGGCCTGCTAATATGGGAAAGCGATTGAGAAAGTTGAAGAAACCATGTCATTTCCGATAAAATATTACAGTGTAAGCTACGAACCTTATACTCCTACTACATACAATGAAGTAAAATCTTACACTTATGTTGTAAGCAATGTGAATGTGAAAATGAGAGTTGCAACAACTGCAAGTATGTTAATCCCTAAATAGTGGCACATTACCCCTTAATTGGGACATATTACATTAGTATTGTTATGTTATTTATGTCGGCTTGGGTCCTTTAGTTGTAATTGTACCTCCTAGTCTCCTATATATACCAAGGAGGCCTTTTCATTTAGAATCATCTTGTAATTGTGAATTCATATGATGTATAAGAACGTTTCCCCCTTGAAGAGGATTATTATATGAATTTATCTCTTTGTCAAGGAATTGAATTCTTAGTCTGAGGTTTTTATGCTATTTTGATATTTGGTTCTTAACATTTGGTATCAGAGCTAGACAATCCTCGAGACTGACTTCTTCAAAACAAGTCTTCTTGGAATTTTCACTACAACTTTTTTTTTTCTATAAGGTTTGAAGATATAGAATTTCTATGGTGTATATATGACATATAGATCTAACTTGGGTCCAAATTTTAGATCCTGGTTCGTTATATTTCTAGAGATACATTTTGTTCAAGTTAGGGTTTTTTACTAGTCCTAAAACTAGTCTGAAACAAGTCTTCTTGAAATTTTCACTCCCAATTTTTTCCGCTTGGTTTCAGGTTATGAAATTTATAGTAAAAAGGAGGAATAGTGAATTATCTTGTGTACAAATTTCATCCCTTGACTCATTGTACTATGAAAATTATTCCCCGAGGAAATAAGGGTTTTGGGTTGGTCTAGATTTCAGTCTAAAATAGGTGTTATTAGGACAATTGTTGTATATGAAGCTACATACTTCCAAATTTAGTGACACCTATTCCATTGGTTAGGATAGTTCAGGTAGAAATTTTGTACTCAGAAGGGCCAAAATTGTAGAGCTACAACAGAAGAAATGTCAGTTAGCATAATAGTCTCCAAATCAGGGTTTTGGAAGCTATGTTTTGTTTTTTGGAAATTTGCATATCTTTTGACTAGAAGATCCAATTGGGGTGATTCAAAAAGTGGAATAAAGTGGGATAAAAGGAGTATCGCATAAATTTGGGAGATTCTTATGTTTTTTTAGGTACAGATGTATTTTGATTTCTTTAAACATAGGAGCTATCGTTACTTGTTAGCTCTACAACTGGGGGACTGTGTGGTTCTTCCATGTACCTAGAGTATATCAGAAGGCTCCTTTCAAAGAGTTGCACATTAGACAACACTACTATGTATTTGAGATCCCACTTACCTGGAATATATCGGGAGCCCCCCTAGAATCCTGAGACCAAACGAGTAAACCATTTGGTCTTCTTGTTGCTATAGTACACCAAGAACAACACTCAGGGAGATCACTCTCTAGTAGCTGGGTAGTCAGATAATATGGATAAGGGCATGGTCAATCCTCCTTAGTTAGTGCCATGATATATTGGGCTAATTACTATTGTTGGATCCCACATGTATATCAGAGAGCTATAGCACCTGCCACTCCCTTGTCTGTGAGGACCTTTGCCTAAGCCAATTAGGAATTCCTACCTTGCAGTGATACTTTTCCAACATGCCACCAAAAAAGGGAACTTCTATACATCTCTTAGATAGTCCTACTTGGACTCTTGATGAAGGTGAAGAAATGGGCAAGGAAATAGATGATTTAAAAAAGAAGGCAGTAACAAAAGATGAACTACAAAGGATGATGGATTCAACTGAAGCTAAGATGGAAGTAATAATGGATACTAAGATGGATGGCTTAAAAGGGGATATCATGGAAGGATTGAAAAAGTTGTTAATAGAAAGGCCACCTGAAAGTGACAATGCATCCCATGAAATTCATGATGAGGAAAAAAGGAAGATGAATCAAGATTGGAGAAACTCCAACTTTGGGTTGAATACCAACCACTTTCCTAAGATTGATATGAATAATTTTGATGGAAAGGATACAATCACATGGATACTCCAGATGGAGCAGTTCTTTGATCTACATGATGCGCCACACACACAAAAGGTACAAATTTCATCTTTATATTTAGAACCCAATCAATTTGTGTGGTATCGATGGATTTTTTCTCACAAATCACTTGTTGCTTGGATACTTTTCATGGAAGAAATGATAGCACACTATGAGGATACAAAGAGTAATACCTTCTTCATCCAATTGACAAATCTCAAGAAAAAGGGTTTAGTTGTGGAGCATATTGAAAACTTCCAAAGATTGAATATAAAGGTAATGGATATTCTAGATGAGCACCTAATTGATGTATTCATAGGAGCTTTAAAGGATAAAATTCAACATGAGGTTATCCTTTGGGAACCCCAATCATTGGAGAATGTGTTCAAGGTGGCAAGAAATGTTGAAAGTAAAAATATGGCTATGGCTACTATAAGGACCACTCCTAACATATATCGAGAGAATAATGTTCCTTCTTCTAAACCACCTCAACCTACAAGGTTGACACCTCAACAATTGGATGAAAGAAAATAAAAATGTTTATGCTTTAATTGTGACAACAAGTATAGTAAGGGCCATAAGTGTGGTGAGAAGAAATTATTCTACATAGATTTTGAAGAGGAAGAAAAACAAGAACAAGAACAATAACCATCTCAAGATGAAAACGTAAAAGAGATTTCTTCTGAAGATTTGACTCCCATCATATCATGTAATGCATTGGTTGGAACTAGCACTCCTCAAACCCTCAAGATCGAAGGATGTATAAAAAAGAAAAAGGTGATAGTCCTAATTGATTATGGTAGTACTCATAATTTCATTCACTATAAATTATCCAAACTCTCAATTGCATTATATATCCAATGCTAGAGTTTCAAGTAATGATTGCAAATGGAGGAACGATCAATTGTTCAGGAAAATTCCATAAGATTAATATTACTATGGGAGAATATGTAATGAATAGTCCAATTATTGTTATACCCATGGGTGGTGTTGATTTAGTACTAGGATTCCAATGGTTACAATCATTGGGAACAATGGATTTTAATTTTCAAGAACGTTTCATGAAATTTTCATTGGAAGGAAAGGAAATTGAGTTAACGGGTATCACAGGGAAACCCGGTAAGGTGATAATCTCTATTGGTATGAAACAATTATTGAAAGAGGGGCATCAGGGTGTAATTGTATAACTATTCTCACTAGATTTTCAACATCTAAGCCATCTATTCCACTAGATCACCAAGGGATCATTGATAAGAATTCCAAAGTATTTGAGGATATTCCTAGAGGTCTTCCACCCACTCATGATCATGATCATTCTATTCACCTAATTCATGGGAGTGTTCCTCCTAACATCGGGTTTTTATAGATACCCTTATGCCCAGGAGAGTGAAATTGAGCATATGGTTGAATAAATGTTAAAGGATGACATTATTAGACCTAGCCAAAGTTATTAATCTGCACCGGTGGTAATGGTACTCAAGAAATATGGATCATGGCATATGTGTCTATATTATAAAGAGCTCAACAATATCACCATTAAAGATAAGTTTCCCATTCCCATCATTGATGAATTTTTAGATGAACTACATGGATAAATCTACTTCACAAAGTTGGATCTTTGTTCAAGGTATCCTCAAATTAGAATGAAGGAAGTTGTAGCACCACTTTTCACTCACTACTGTGTAGGTGTTACTACGCGGAATAACAACATTCTCACTCACAATTAATCACATGCATTCAAAACAAGTTAAACACATTCAGCACAGAGTAATCATACAATTTACTGCCATAATCAACAATCAATACTATTTAACATCAATTCATATACACAACAGAATACATGATGATTATAATACATAGATATACAAAAACATAATTAAAGCATCATCTAGTACTTATCTTTGAACAGTGATAGATTCCACCTACCAAGTGTAGGCCTTCTACAAACCTCCCAGCCTTAGACCGCACTGCTCATTAGCTTAACAGTGGGTCACCCTCGAGCTGGGACTAAGCTCCACCCCAAGACAAGGAATTCTAGGCTAGGCTAAGGTTACAGGGAAACAAAACACAACCACAAGGATGGGATTCTCTCCCAGGAACCTCTCACGCTCACTGCCCACAGACCCTCATTCCCCACATGCCTGTTCCACCCCAAGATATACACCTTCTCTGTCACCTGGACAATGCTTCGGCTGCTAACCTCCCTTGCCTTGGGTTATAGCAACAGGCCGGACTGGAAGTCTCTGGGCTCTGTGGCAGCTACAAGGTTCCTTCTAGGAGTTCTCTCCTTCCTCTGTACACTCTCTCTCCTAGAGAGAGTGTTTCTCCACTGGCCAACAAGCCACACACAATCCAGCACTGCGTGGCCATAATAATCAACAGGGAAAACTGACATGGATTTCCTATAGGCTCAACAATGGTCGAATGGATCACGGTCACAAATTTGGGATAGAGACCCCACACACAAGCTCAATCTCTAATAGAGTATACACACATATTCTCCAGACGAACACAAGTTTTTTCAGTTCAAGATATGTACGATGTTTTTCTGTAGAGGTTGGATCCATCGTACCGCTGAGAGGCCGTATGCACTCAAGCCCTCGGGTGGAATGGAGGAGAACCCCCCATCACATCTCATCTTCACGATTTTATTTGCATGGGTCGGGGCTGACACTTGTCGCCCTGGAAAATGCATGCGTTTACCCAACACGCATCACCTTCCTCATGGTTAGGAACTTAGGATAAAACATGAAATTCTCATGCCTTTTTGGAATAATATTAAAATATTATTCCCAAGGCTGAAGCCCCCCTAGGCTTAACACTTAGCCCTTTTCCCACCTTCCAACCACTAATCCCTTTCCTTCTCTGTGGAATCTCAGTCCGCCTTCACTCATTCATCGTGGTCGGTCTGCACCTGGCGGTGTTTACAAATTTTTATTAATTTGTTCTGCATGATTACATATACAACAGCAGGCTCCTGGCCTTCAACACTTAGGCTCCTTGGCCTAACAAACACATAAGACACCAACTTATAAAAACTTGGCTCACCAGCCTATAAAACCTAATTACAATTCCTTTCAAAACATGATTTACAACAGGGCTCAGCCTTGGGGACACTACAGTCCCCCTCCCCTTATTTCTGCACTATCCTCAGTGAAACTTACAATGTCTCTGCAAGCCTTTCAAAATTTTCAAAAATATGCGAGTACTCTACCCACATAGCATCTGCATGCTCCCATGTCGCGTCCTCAGGACTGTACCAGGTCCACTGGACCTTTACAAGATCTATAGCTTGATTCTGGAGCTGTTTGCTTTTCTTGTCCAATATGTGCATAAGATGCACTTGCAAGACACCTTCTGGTTCCACCTGAATCACATTCCAATTGATAACATGATTAGCATCAGGTACATATTTATTAAGCAGTGAAACATGAAACAAATTATGTACAGTCATAGATGTAGGTAATGCAAGCATGTATGCAACTGGCCCAATCCTTTCCAGGATCTCAAATGGCCCACAAAATCTTGCCGCCAATTTGGTGCAGCTTCCCAACTTCAGGGAACTCCTATTAGTCCTCACTTTCAGGAAAATGTGGTCACCCACTTTGAATTCTCTATGGGTTTTGTTACTATTAGTGTAACTTTTCTGCCTATCTTGGGCAGCTTTTAGATTCCGCTTAATTTTTATCATTTGATCTTCCATCTCTTTGAGCAGTTCAGGCCCAACAACTTCTCTGTCAGCTGGATTATCCTAGCTCACTGGAGTGTTGCACTTTCTTCCATAAAGTGGTTCGAATGGGCTCATCTTCAATGATGCATGATACCCATGATTGTAGGCGAATTCTACCAAATGCAGGTATTCTTCCCACCTTGATGGTTTATCCATCACATACATTCTCAGTATGTCTTCTATTACCCTGTTCACCCTCTTTGTCTGACCATCAGACTCAGGATGATATGATGTACTAAAGTTCAGATTCATTTCAAATCCTTTGAATAGTCCTTTCCAGAAATTTGAAGTGAATTTCGAGTCCCTATTAGACACAATTGTCTTAGGAATTCCGTGCAAGCATGCAACTTCTTTTAAAAAGATATCAGTAACATCAGCTGCCCTGTCAGTGGTTTTCAGCGGAATAAAATGGGCAGCTTTAGTAAACTTGTCCACCACCACCATGATTGAATCATGTTGCTTGCTTGTTCTAGGTAGTCCGGTGATAAAATCCATTGTTACCATGTCCCATTTCCATTCAAGAATGGGTAAACGCTGCAGCAAACCTGTTGGGTGCCTATGCTCAACCTTAACCTTCTGGCACTCCATACATTTGACGATGTATTCAATGATTTCCTTCTTCAGACCTGGCCAGAAGTAATGGCTTTTGACTGCTACCACAGTTTTTCGGTATCCAGGATGTCCAACATAAGCCACGTTATGCATTTCTTTCAGAATTGCTAGCTTCAAATCTCGGATATTGGGTACATACACTCTGTTTTTATACAGAAGTAAGCCATCAGTTCCCAAGGTGTAACTTTCCTTGGTTTGTGGTCTCTCACGCTGCAGTAGCTTTGCTACTAAACCTCTGTACTGCAAATTAGCATTTGCAGCTTCCAAAATTCTGTCATTAATCTCAGTCCTGTACATGCTAATGGTTGTAGCATGTAATTTGTGCACTTTTCTGCTGAGTGCATCAGCCACCTTATTTTCTTTCCCTTTGATATGCTTGATATCAAAGTCATATTCGCACAGAAACTCCAACCATCTGATTTGCATGACATTTAAAGTCGATTGATCAAATAAATACTTCAGACCGTTATGGTCTATTCTCAACTCGAATCTTTTTCCCATGAGGTAATGTCTCCATTTCCTCAAGGCGTGGACGATTGTTGCCATCTCTAAATCATGAGTGGCATAATTCCTCTCATGCTCCTTCAACTTTTGGGACTTGTAACAAACTACAAATCCCTCTTGGCTGAGAAATCCTCCTAGTCCCTCCTTACACTCATCGGTGCACACTACGTAATCCTTATTTGGATCTGCAATATTTAATATTGGAGCGCTGGTTAGCAGCTACTTCAATCGCTAGAAGTTGCTCTCACATTCTTCAGTCCATTGGAACTTCTTCTCCTTCCTTTGCAAGGAAGTGATAGAATGAGTTATCCTTGAGAATCTAGCTATAAACCTTCTATAGTAGCCTGCCAGACCCATAAAAGATTTAACTTCCACCACATTCCTTGGCGCTGACCATTCTCGAATGGCCTCAACCTTTTCAAGATCTATAGTGATCCCTTCCTTTGATATAATGTGCCCCAAGTAATGAATCTGCCTTTAATAAAATGAGCACTTGCTCAATTTTACGTACAATTGGTGTTCTCTCAACACCTGCAACACCATTCTCAAGTGTTTCTCATGTTCTTCCTCTGTCTTAGAATACACCAAGATATCGTCTAGAAAGACTATGACAAACTTGTCCAAATAATCTCTGAACACTCCATTCATTAAGCACATGAAAACAATAGGCATGTTGGATAACCCGAACGGCACCACCGTGAGATCATAATGACCGTACCTTGTTCTAAAGGCAGTCTTGTTGATGTCCTCATCATTTATTCTCATTTGGTGATATCCTGATCGAAGATCTATTTTTGAAAATATTTTTGCATCCTTCAACTGATCAAAAAGATCATCGATCCTTGGCAGAGGATACTTGTTCTTGACAGTTACCTTATTCAACTGTCGAAAATCAATGCACAACCTCAACATCCCATCTTTATTCTTCACAAATAGGACCGGGGCACCCAACGGTGACACGCTGAGGCAAATGTATCCCTTCTTTAGTAGCTCTTCGAGCTGCAATTGCAACTCTTTCATCTCTGGCGTACTCATTCTATAAGGAGCCTTCGAAACTGGAGCTACTCCAGGCATCAAATTTATAGAAAAATCGATGTCCCTCTTCGGAGGTAGTCCAAGTACCTCCTGAAATACATCCTTGAACTCTTTGAGTACCTCATGGTCTTCCAGATTCAAGACTACATCTCGGGATGCTTCTTCCACCCGAGCTACAAATAATTGACAGCCTTTCTGGTAACATTTCTTCAGCTGCATGGCTGAGATTTCCCTAACATCCACGGCTCTAGGAATCCCTTGGAATGTTACCTGATTTCCCTCTTCGTTCAGGCATGTAAACCTCTTGTTACGACGGTCCAGAAGGGCATGGTGTTGGTCCAACCAGTCCATCCCAATTAAGAAATCATATGAGCCTAAAGGAAGAATGTTCAATTAAGCCTTAGTGCTCATTCCTTTCATGTCTACTGAACATGACTTAACCAATTCAGTGACCTTCCTTTTGGTTCCTGTGGCCAACTTCACTAGCCAAGACTTTTCATGTTTGCTTCTTGTTAAATGCAAACTTTCCACCACTCTAGGATCTATATAATTATGGCTAGCCCCTGAATCAATTAAAATAACAAGTGGTCAGTTGTTGATCGTACCTTCCACTTCAATCATGTGCGATTGAAATTATGCTTGTTTGTTGTCCAGGGCTGCGTAGATCCTTGCCATTCTACTACCCATATCCTCCACTGTTTCAGCTTGCTGAACAGTATGGACAATTCTCACTTTATCTTTTCTATGGGGGCAGTCTTTGTACCTATGATTCCATTTACAGCCCCAACTCTCCATAGGTGGCGGTCTTGGCATTTGTTCACTCCCTTCAACTTTCCAGGGCTCTCTAAAAGATGATTGTCCCCAAGGACTGTTCCTGAAAAAGGGAGGCATGTTTCCCTTCTGCCTCTGTTCTTTCTTAAACCTCTTCTGGTCATCCCAAGCCTTCCGAAAGGTAGTCTTTTCTCTTTGTTGTTTGTATAAGCATTTTGCCCTTCTTATGGTTTCTTCCATGGTCTTAGGATCGTCATATTGAATCTTGTCAGCAATGGAAGGTGGCAATCCACTCAGATACCTCTGAATTTTGACAGCCTCGTCTTTGATGAACGGAACATACTTCAGTAGTTCCAGAAAACTTCGTTCATACTCATCAATGGTCATGCTGCCCAACTTGAGTTCGAAGAACTCC
>ML825130.1:12112-23896 GCA_009831015.1 Picea engelmannii | reverse complement strand
AATATCCCCACCATAAAAGACCACCCATTGTAATGGCCCTATCTATAACGATCAACTCCATAGTTTCATTACCATTTAAATATATCTAATTGAAATTCAAGATACGAAATAATGTTACTAACAACTTGTTACGATATCAATATTCATATAAGGTATAATCAAATCTCAAGGAGGGACCCAATAAGAAACGTTGAGAACTTAAACCTCAATACGCATAATTTTCCATGCAAACTTAATACTCCTCGATTAAAGCATGAGCTTCAACAACACATCACACATAACCTTTCATATAACCTTAATGTACAAATACTTACCACAGCGAGCTCAAACGCAGGCAATGATATTGTTACACCGAACAGACTTACCAGCTACACAGCTATTATTCCACAAATAGAGGGGCTTTAGAAACTGACACAGCTTCACCACAAAAATGGCAGTAACAAATGAGTCAATCAATCCATATTAACTGAAATAAAAGAGTGGTGTTAGCTCTGCTTTTACCCTCTTTTTTTTTAAAAACTTTTGTGAGGGATAAGGAAAAGTCTTTGCTAACTAAAGGGAAGGGCGAATTGGGGCGTGACTCAACTAGACAGGGATCCCAAAGTGGAACGTGTGGTTAGTTCGCCAGTTGCACACCACATGCTCACTGACCTGAGTGACCCAAAGGACGCAGGCTATGTCAGTGCCAGATTAATGATAAATTAAGGGAAAAGCGCAGAAGATCAAGGAAACGACTTCTGTCAGGGGAAGCCAGGATGCATGCCGATCATCATTCTGAAATTGACCGCCTTAAGGTAAAAGTTGTCAGGGTAAGGGAGGGATGTGGTTCAGCACCGTAAGGCCGCCATTAAGACTCGGTCCTCTGTTAACGGACACACCATGCCCAGTGCTCCAGAGGGACTCTCTGGCCGCCATCATCGAAGGAGGGATCGCGGGATGTTCTTAACGGATTTAATAATTCTGAAAGGCTAACAGAAGGGGAAAACGTCGTGCCAATTCCCCAGATGAAGACTGGAAGCAACAATCTGACACACCAGAGAACAAATCACACTAGCAACCACACGAATTCGGCACTGGTGATAACCTGCCATTGCTTAGTTTTAAGGCGAAGGTCGTTGCCATTCCAGGGAAGCAAACACCAACGCAACAGACTACCAATTTTCATTGGATAAGAAATTATGATTGTTAAGAGAATTAAAGAGTGAGAAGGCGCCAATGGAGTCTCCATCTGTGATGGTCACTAAATACAACCGCTGTCAGCCAGCAGGCGAATCACCACTACATTCTTAAACACACCTTCGCCATCGAACTATGAATGCAGGTTCAACGATTGGAACTTAAAGTAAGTAACAAGCCATTGAATTAAAATCTAAAATTGACAAATTAAACATCAATCACTGGCAGACTCGACTATAAACTTGCCATTCCGACATCTACCCTTCAAGGTACAAATTCGCTAACAAACGATTTCTTGAAGGAAATTCCTGATACAACCCATAATGATATGCAGGCGAAGATAGCACAACCAGTAATGTAAAGCCACAAGGTAACGCAGACCACGCAGACCGGGGTAAATTCCATTAAAACACAGGGGATTTAACAAATAAAAATGTTGGGCAAGAGATAAAAGGCAGGATACCGAATCGAAATTCAAGGAAGCAGGGTCAAAATCTTGAACGCAGTGTGCCCAATCGAACACCAAGAAAACAAATTTTTCCACTGATCGGAGGATAAATAAAAAGGCCAAACGCTCATACAGTCGAAATACCCGATCTAACACCAGACCTAAAGCCAGGGCGGATTGCCAACTCAAGTTTTACATCCGTAAATTATCCAGCAAACAAGATCGCCAGAAGCAATAATTTAGAACATCTTACCCAACAACAATTTTCCAGAACAATATCATTGTATATATACTAAATGACATACCACAGCTGAAACAACATCTATACTATAATACATCATAATCACCGAAGTAAACAACTAGTCATTCTACTCTACTAACACCTGATCATACCGTTGCCTCAACGCTGTCCTCGTATGTCATCCGCGCACCGTGTCGCTCCTGCTCCACGCCGCTCCCGCTCGCCAACCACTGAAGGCTCACCGGTACCTCCCAGCCAAACGCTAGGAGTACTCTGCTTCCCCCTTAGTCCCCCGAGCCGCAAAGGGGCCACACAAGAACCAGAGATAGACTAGCGTCTCAGCTCGCCTCCACGGCTGAGCTACCACTCCAACACAACTGAGATAAAACCAACTCCTCACAAGAAATCCGTCAAACCACAATTCGGCAGCGTAACGTTACGCTCACCATTCATCCCCTTTTTCCTTCCTTTCCCTTTCTTTTATAGAAAAATGAGACCCACTTAATTTCCTAATTATCAATTAATTAATTTTTAATGACAAACCCCTAAACAATCTCCGTCGTCCAAGTGTCACTCATCCCTAGGGTTCTCCAATAATTAAATTCTTTTTAATAAGAAAAAGACTAAATTCCCTCACTCCCCCAAAATCGCTCCTTAAATTTCTCCTAGGGTTCCTAGATCCCCTCTCATGCTTTTAATCACTTTCCTAAAATGAAGTTTCTGAAATTTAGTAATTCCTTTAATGTTGATTCCTTTTTGCTTTTTACCCTATGTCTCCTACTTTCCAATTTTTAAGTTTCCTTATTTTTATTTTATTTTATTTCTTTTATTTCTTTTATTTCTCTCTTTCCATCATTTATTATAATTATTTTTTATTTTTTTTGTTAAACCCCCAAATGATAGATGCGCTTAATATTCTTTTCAATATATAAACAAATATTTTTATTATTATTATTATTATTTTTTAAATTCTAATTTTTATACTCCCCTCTTTAATAATTTTAATTCCCCTTTATAATTTAAACGCCATGGGTTTCACTTAAATTAACCCCCTCATTACTTTACCCCCTTTACTTCTAAGAAGACTTTAATTAACACCTAGGAGGGTTTTAATTTACGCCCTATGTTTATTTTTGTAGGATCTTTTCTTAGGGCTCGTCAAAATTTGTCTTAGAGAAGTCTTAATTTAGGTTTTGATTTGAACAGGGCGACAATTTAATTAGGGTAGTCGTTTTTAAGAATTTTATCAGGCATTAAGATCTAGGGTCATCTAAATTGTCTCATCATCATCATCAATGCGACGTGCCCTTCAGGATGCACTACGTGCTCCAAGGGTGCCACTTGCCTTGCTTGCTTCGGTTGCACGACATTCCCTTCAGGATGCACCACGTGCTCCAAGGGTGCCACTCACTGATTTTCATTACTTTGCGCGACGTGCCCTTCAGGATGCACCGCATGCTCCAAGGGTGCCACTCGCTGGCTTGATGGATTGGTAGAATCTATAACCCCTGGAGTCAACACTCCGCCAGGTGAACTTGTGGGAGACTAAGGGCTCTAAGGAATAATGCCCCCGCCTTATTGCGCGCCCCTTAGAATCATCGTGAGCGACTGCCGCACTCTGCCCCCACGGCATCGTGGATCCTCTCGAACTAGGTAATCGTTTACCTACAGTTCGAGCCACGACGGGAGTGCTAGTAGGCTGTGGCAGGGCTGTTGTCCACACCTCTCCCTCAATCTCTCTAGAACTCGTGTGTGGCCCCTTTACTCCATATGTGAGTCCGGTCGGCAAGCTATCGTCAGCCTACATCATCAACCATCATGTCAGATCATGTCAACAACATATCATAAAATCAATATATATCATCAAACGAAACCATATCATCGTAAATGAAACAACTCAAAGCCCACTCCCTGACTCAATCCAGAGTCCAAGGGAGTTCCACCGATGCCTCTGCATCCTCAAGGTCCGAAACCCTGCACACTCAAAGAAACCGAGTCAGCAGCACCTGTCTACATCAACGTACTAAAAACATTCTGTCATATAACGTAACGCATCATAATGAAGGAAAACGTTTTATCATCATAAAAATCTAGATCACTTTCGAGCAAGTGTCCTCAAAGAATAAGTTTGGTAAGTGCGCCAGAGCGGGAAGTAGAAGTAGAATGATGGAACCATTGTCACACTTTCACTCTGAGATATATCGCTGTAAACCTATACCAATAAATCTGAACCATGCATCAACCTGTAATCAACCTGTACCATAAACAAGTGCATCAACTATGCACCAACCTGTATCAAACAACTTGTAATCAACCTGTACCATAAACAAGTGCATCCAACCATGTACCAGGTTTGTACCAATCATGTTTCAAATACTCATCAACTATGACTCATCAATATGTACCAACATCATCAACTATACACCTCATGTATGTGCCAACTTATCAACTACTTGTCTCAATCATGTACTCAACATGTACCTCAACCAAAATCCCTCATCAATTTCATCATCCAAATCTGATTTGTATCTCTGTAATAGACCTAGTGTATATGATCACATTCATGCAAACCTTCCTTAACTTTAATAACAAGAGACTATCATTTTCATCAAACTTCTCTTTAGTCTCACATGCCTAGTTTTTGATTAGTCAACAACCCTAACTTGAAGTAATCATAACTTTGAAAATGTAGTGTATAAATATTTGAAACTGATACAAAATGTTATTCATTGTTTTTTATGAAATTCCTCCAGGTGTCACTACTTGTAACCTCTCAGAAAAGGAGTTATAGAAAAAATGGCATACCTTGCTGAGTTCAGGCTTATTCTAGAGAGCGACCTTGTACAGCGTGGCCCACATGAAATATTAATTGAATTAATATGAAAAATTTACACATAATAATAAATATTGTACCCTAACCAACACATTTGGTCTCACTGAATTGGGATCTGTTATGAAAACGTTATGACATTTTTACCCGAAACGCATGTTTTTGACTAGTTTTAGGACTAGCCACAAACCCTATTTTCCACAAAGTGTAACTCCAAAAATACAACGAACCGAAAGTTGAATTTTTTTACCACAGATACTTTGGTATGTTGTCTCAATTTCATAGCAATTCCATGGTCTGAATCATTGTAGAAAAAAAAATTATAGCGAAAATGGTGAGATAACCTGTAAATAACATACCTTAGAAAGCACCATCAAAAGAATTTATCCTTCCTTGCATTTCAGCCTTCTTTTCTTCACCTTCCCTCAGAAATTCAGATTAGATATCCTTGGTTACCTCAGAAACCTATATATATTCAATATTCTAATGTATGATTAAAATGAGAGAGCCTTGCCTCTTATTTATACTCTCCATGTAACTTCCTTAAAAACATCTTCTAGGTCACTTGGCCCACTTTCTTTATTTTAGGGTTGACCCATTCATAATTTCTCCATTAAATTTATAATTGAAATAATTTATTTTGTATTCACTTCAAATTATAATACACTCATCACTTCACTTCATTATTTACCTTTTAAAATCTCTTAAACCACTTTCACTACTTTGACCTTTTGGGGCTTCTAGATGACATATGAGGGTCCTCCAACTTCGTAAGGCCATAACTCTCAAACTGTGAGGAGTTATATGACATTCTGCATACCACCAGAAATGGAATGACATGTAATATCCATATAGAATATTATTACCTTTAAATATAGAAAAAATCATACCGTTATCCATCAAACAAACTTGGGTCCATTACCCAAACCTGGGTTCTCCAACTTCACATGGTCATAACTCTCTAACCGTGATGAGTTATGTGACATTCTACATACCAATGGAAATGGCATGACAATCACTATCCATCTAGGATAGTTTCCCTGACAAATTCATTATCCTTCATCTCATTATTACAAAATTAGGCATGGGTTCTCTTACTCCACAAAGCATGTTCCCGTGAGGGCTTTCACCATAAGGGGGCCACTTTGGAGTTCATCCATATTTACTTCTTATCAACCATGAAAAAACAATAACGAGTCATATTTACATCAAACAATCTTGATTCCATTACCCAAACCTTTGTGCTATGAGGCTTTCTTCAAGGGTTGACATCAATGACAACCAAACTTAATCAACAATCTCCCCCTTTGGCATTGATGGAAACACTCCGATGCAATATTGAAATCGTATCACTCATGATCCCCCTGGAACCATACGTTTGTCCTCTGCATCTAATAAATCTTCCTCTGTCCTCTACATCTGAGAAATCTCTCCCCCTTTGTCATCAATGGAAAATGTATCTTTCCATCCGAGGTTGCTCCCCCTGACTGAACTGTCCTCTTATGATGCTTCCTCGTGTACATATAAGAGATATAAGATAATCATTCAAAAAGCATTCAAAAAGAATTCATTTTGTAGTAGAAATAACTCCAAGTCTTTGGAAAAGATATTCAAAGGCTTCCCCTGGAAGTGGTTTTGTAAAGATGTTTGCCACTTGTTCTTTTGTGCCCACATACTCAACTATGATGTTCTTTTCTACAACTTGTTCCTGTGGAAAGTGATACTTTATTAGAATGTGCTTCATCTTGGAGTGCATCACCGGGCTTTTTGAGATATGGATGGAACTTGTATTATCACAATATATTGGAATGGGCTCATCATACTCAACCTGTATATATGTCAAAGTTTGTTTCATCCAAAGAACCTATGTAGAACATGTTGTTGCTACAATATACTCTACCTCGGTTGTAGATAGAGATATTGATGATTGTTTATTGCTTAGCCATGATACCAAACACTCACTTAAGTAGAACATTGTTCCACTGTTGCTTCGTTGGTCATCAATACAACTTGCCCAATCTTCATCTGTGTAGGCAATAAGTGATAGATATTTTCCTTTTGGATACCATAATCCAAACTCTTTTGTTCCTTTGATATATCTGAAGATCCTCTTTAATCCTAATACATGTGATTCCTTTGTTGTTTCTTGAAATCATGCCACATGTCCAACTACCTGCATTACATCTAGTCTGGATGTTGTCACATATAGTAGGCTGCCAATCATTGACTTGAATTGCCTCTAATATGTAGATTTTGAATCAACATCTTTTCTCAACCTACAACTGGTTTTCATGGGAGTGATAAATGGTTTGCAATATTCCATTCTGAACCTCTTTAGCATTTCTCTGATATACTTGCTTTGAGAAATAAAAATTCCTTGGTTTATTTGACGTATGTCAAGTCACAGAAAGAAAGATACTTCTCCAAGTAACGACATTTCAAATTCATTCTTCATGTCTTTTGCAAATTTTTGGCTTAACCTGTCATCATCACTACCAAAAATAATATCATCAACATAAACTTCAATTAATAAAATATTACCTTGAATTACCTTGATGTAGAGGTTATTTTTTGCACTTCCTTTTCTGAACCCTTCCTGCTTCAGATACTTATCCAGTCTGGAGTACCATGCTCTAGGGGCTTGTTTTAGACCATACAAGTCCTTCTTTAATTAACACACATAGTCTGTGTTCTATAACAACTGAAATACTTCTGGTTGTTCAATGTAGACTTCTTCTTCAAGTTCCCCATTCAGAAAAACTGATTTTATGACCATCTGATATACTTTAACATTTTTGGCACATGCATAAGCTAAAAGAAAATGGATTGCTTCCATTATGGAAATTGGGGAAAATGTCTCTTCAAAGTCGATTCCTTCAATCTGTGCATATCTTTTACATACCAATCTAGCTTTGTTCCTTGTAACCTGTCCATCTTCGTTCAATTTATTCCTGAAAACCCATTTTTGTGCCGATCACATTCTTATTATTTGGTCTTGGAACCAATTCCCAAGTGTCATTTTTCTCTATTTGATCGAATTCTTCATCCATGGAATTATTCCAAAATTCATCCTGGCTAGCATCTTCAAAACAGTTTGGTCCAATTGTAGATAAGAGTGCTAGTTATGTTTGTTCTAGTGAACGGATTTTTCTTCTAGTCTCAACTCCTGCATATTTGTTTCCAATAATCTGATCTGAAGGAGGATTCTTCTGTACAAGTTTGCTAGGTGTCTTTGGAGATACTTGTTGAACTTGCTCTTCTGCTTCTGGCATATTTTCTTCATCTTTATCTTCCTCTTCTACTTCTTTTTTATCTTCTTCTTCGAAAAGTTGTTCCATTGATTTGTTTTCTTCTTTCTTTGATTCTGGTTTGCCTATTTCATCAATTGTTATGTTGATTCTTTCCACAACTTTGTTTAATCTTAGATTGGAACACTTGTATGTTTTCCTTGTACTTGAGTAACCAATAAGTATTCCTCTGTCCACACGAGATTCAAACTTTCTCATTCTTCCATCTTCTCTTTTGATGTAGCATTTGCTTCCAAAAAATCTGAAGTGCTTCACATTTGTTGGTCTTCCATTCCATATCTCATAGGGTGTTTTATCAGTGTTGTTTCTAAGCATTAATCTGTTTTTAATGTGAACTGCTATATGCAGTTCTTATTTCCAAAAAATATATGTCAACTTTGAATCTATTATGATTGTTTGAGCCATTTCTTGTACTGTCCTATTCTTTCTTTCAACAACTCCATTCTGTTGAGGTGTCCTAGCGACATATAATTGTCTTTTTATTCCATGATTGTTGTAGTAGTCCATAAATTCCTTTGAGGTGAATTCGCCTCCATTATCTGATCTTAAGCATTTTATTCTTGAATCCATCTCATTTTCAACCATTTCCTTGTAGATCTTGAAGTTTTCGAAAGCTTCTGACTTGTTCTTGAGAAAACAAACTGCAGTCATTCTTGTATAATCATCAAATAATAACATAAAGTATCTCTCACCTTTTAATCCTTATTGTTTTAGTTGGTCCAACTAGATCAGTATGCAAAATTTCCAATGGTTTTGTTGTTGAATATTCCTTTTATTCGAACATGGTTTTTGTTTACTTTCCTTGTTGGCAATGCTTGCATAAAGTGTTGGTTGGTTTCGTGATCTGGGGCATTTCCTTAACTAGCTCTCTTTTGCTGCCTTTGAAAAGGTTATCAAAATGAATGTGACCCATTCTTCTATGCCATAGCCAACTTTCATCTTCCTTTCCTAGGAAACACTTTTCATTTCTAATTTCGCTTAACACATATATGTTGCTTGAAGTTCTTGCAGCTGTAGCGACCAATTTCCCTGAACCTTCTTTTCTTATCTCACACTTTTGTGAATCGAAAGTAACTTTATGAACTTGCTCACACATTTGAATCACACTTAAAATATTATGTTTCATATCTTCTACTAGTAAAACATTTTCTGCCTTTTCATTCTTGTTCCCAATTCAAACTGTCTTTTCCAATGATTTTGACTGAATCATCATTTTCGAAGGAGACTGATCCATCTCTTTCCTTTTGTAATATAAGAAACTTGTCTCTATCACTTGTCATGTGTTTCTAACATTCACGGTCAACATATCAACCATGTTTCTTCTATTTATCTTGTAGAGAGACTGTGCATTCTTCATTGCTATATTGATCTTGTTTTCTTATCCATGTCATTTTCTGAGGTTCTTGTTTCTGACTCTGTTGAGGTTCTTTAGGAGGGACTGTCATTCTCCAATTTTTGGCCATGTGTCCAAAACGGTTACATTTGTAACATTCCACTTCAGTGCTCAAAGATTGAAACACTTTGTAACTTCTTCTCTGTGTTTCACTAGGTCTTCTTGATTAACCACTTTGTGTATGACTCCCAAAGTAGTTATTGTTCCTGTTGTTAGCTCTGCAATTTACAGCTTTATGTCCAAAATTATTACATGTATAACATAAACCAAAAAATATAGTTTGATACCTGGTAGTTGAAGATCTTCTGAAAGGAGGTGCTCTTATGAATCCTTCTTCTTCTTGAGGCTTTTCTATATGTTGTTGATTCTGAAATCTAAATCTTCTCGGTGGAGGAGTGTCCCTGTAATCTTCCTTGTATATATTTTTATCCCCTTTGATTGTTTCAACATAGATTTTTGGATTTTTTTCTTGCTCTGTTGTTTTCAATCTTGATCCCTTTTATGTCTGATTGTATCCAAGTCCGTACTTGTCAAGATGATACTTTTGACTGTTGATAATGTCATCTAGAACTTTTGAGCTATTCTGCATATTTTTCTTTTGAATATCCTTTCTTAGTGTGACAATATCTACTTCCAGGTTTCCAATGATCCTGTCCTTTCCTTCTAGCTGTTATTTGAGTGATTCTTCAATTATTTTATCTTATTCTATTTGAACCTTCAATTTTGTGATTCGTTTGTTCTAGTTAGTGATTGCCTTTTTTCTTATCTAGTTATGCATGTAGTTTCTTGTTTTTCTTCTTTTCTCTTCTGATAACTTCTATGGAACTCATTAATTCTTCTCGAAAGTCAACTTCTGCCTCTTCAATTTATTCTTCATATGCTTCTTCATATTCTTCTTTGGAGTCTTCTTTATCAGAGTCTTCTACTGCCATGAATAGAACTCTCCATGTTTCACTATCACTGACTTCATCTTCATCTGATGATAAGATGTCTTCTTTGGTGAAAAAGCTTTTCTTGAAAACTTTCTTTGTAGTTCTTTTACCTTTATATGTTTTTATTCCTTTTGAGTAACCTTCATCATTTCTCTTTTTCTTATGAGGACATTTGTTAGAAAAATGACCAATAGCATCACAATTAAAACAAATTAAAGGAAGCTTACCTCTATACCTACCATTGGTTCCATTTTTCAGTCTTTTGACGAAGTTGGCCACTTATTCATCATCTTCTGAGATGCCATTGTTGCTGCTATATTCTTCTTGTTCCTTTTTCTTTTTCGTTGATCTTTTGGATGCTTTGAAGGCTGCTTCTTTTACATCTGGATTTTCCTGTTCCGTTCTCATATCATATGTTGTGAAGATTCCATTATGTTCATCCATGCTTATTGAGTTTAGATCTGATCTTTCTTCTAGTGTTGATATCTTAGGGTTGAATCTCATAGGAAGCACTACTACATATTGTAAAAATTTCGACGTTTTATTTGCGGCGTTATGGACAAAATTGTCCATATTGTCACAAAATAGAGGAAATTTATAAAAAAAAAAAATCATGTTGACCGATAACATCGCTCTTTCCACGTTGACGTCTCTGTTGCCATGTTAACGTTAGTATTGCCATGTTAACGTCGCTCTTGCCACGTTTTCCACTAGAACGTCTCTCTTGCCACGTTTTCCACTGGAACGTCTCTCTTGCCATGTTTGTGAAGATGTATGTCGCAATTGCCACGTTAACGTCGGTCTTGCCACATTAACGTCGCTCTTGCCACATTTTCCACTGGAACGTCTTTCTTGCCACGTTTGTGAAAATGTATGTCGCAATTGCAACGTTTTGGAAACTAAGTTTTCCCCTCCAACGGTCACCTTAGTATGTTCACCAAGTCAAGATACCAACAGTCACTTAGGAATTTTTTAGGTCGGAATTGCGACGTTACAAAATCTATAAAATATGTTGCATTTGACGGATGTTGCGACAAGTTTGCTATAATAATGACGCTTCAAAAAGGGTTTGTGGGTCTTCTCGACGAACAAAAAATAGATATTTGTTTCAGTATAAGTCTGTGGGGAAGAATGTCAGAAAACATTATAGATGGGAAAAGAATTAAAGAGGGTCAAAAGGGTGACGGTAAATGTTATTTCCCTTGCAAAAATTGTTGTACTAGATGTCCCGAAAGAGTTTTAATAGCAACAACTACAAAACATTGTAGAAAATATGGGCACATGGACGGGGGATCAAATGAATATCATCCGACGGTATATACATTCATTATCTGTTTTAATATTTATTATATTCTCAAATTTTATAATGTTTTATACATGCACTAATTTTTCATGATTGTTTGTAATTATAAAGTTAGATTTGCCCCCTAACTTTATGCACAAAGCACCAAGTAGT
>ML825129.1:47297-59285 GCA_009831015.1 Picea engelmannii | reverse complement strand
CGTGGGCGCATCATCGAGCTATACGAAGGCTTCCAGTCTGGCAGCGAAACCGTCGTCTCTTGTCGCCTCTCTCACAGCGAATGCCGGTGTTATGACATGCAGAAAAGGCTCCCCATGCTGACTTCAACAGCACTACGCCCACGACCACCTTGAATCTCTTTGCCTCTCTCGATTACCTAGTTCTACTTTCTTTCTTTCGTGTTGTAACTGTCGTGAGTACTTGCTTTCCGTAGTAGCTCTACTTGCGTGTGAGAATATGTTAATGTTAACTGGAGGAAACTCTTCTACCCTCCAACCTTGGTCTGTATGCATACACCATCCTGAACCCTCCACTCCACTCCATGGAGTTTAATGGACAGGTGCACAAGCGTTGTTGATTGCTGCGCTTTACATATCTTTATGCAATAATAATATGTATTGAGAGGCAGTTGTATTTATCTGCGTATTCTATTTTAACGTAGTTTTGGTTTTTATTGGTCATACCGCTGAATTCGTCATGCCAGCTGAATTCGTGAGATGATATGTTTTAGCTATACCGCTGAAATAACGTAAGTAAATATTGCTATGATACTGATAGCAGCAGTGCCCTTTGAAGATTACTACAACACACCCTTTGAAATAGTACTAATGAAATAGAAATTTTGGTAGACTTCAACAAACATATACGCTGAATTTCAATTAGGATTTGATTTTTTTTTAATTTTTTCTGAAAAATTAATGGAGTAAGGTACTATAATTATATAAACTCAATCATTCAACATCTAAACCAGATTAAAAAATAATAATGAAAAAATATACTTATAAAAACATCAAAACATTATTTTAATATATCTATAAAGCAATTTCAATTATATGTAACATCACCCTACCATTGCTTACACTTTATAATTAAAAATTAATAATTTATCCCTCTAAAATAATAATGTTTATATGTGTTTTTAGAAAGTGTTCTTTTAAGTGTTATACATCATTGCTCCATTACAAAGTGTGAAAGAATACTACATTAACCAGTTATAAAAATAATATTATCAAATTAATTATTTAATCATTTTCAAAGTACAAAAAATTATTAAATTAATTATTGAATTAAATTTAAGATGATTATTACATTAAATATTTTCATTTATTTATATCTACTAATATATTTTAATTTTTTTTTATAAGTATTACATATTTTCTAATATTATTGGGTGTGTTATATTCTTTGTAGTATTGGGATTGTTTTTGGGTCAATTTTTTTTGTCAATGTATTTTTGGTACATGGTTTTTGGCTAATGATTTTTTTTATTGGAAAATGGTTTTAGTCCATTATAATTTAATTAGGGTTTAGGAATTGGGGTATCAAAGGTTAGAGAACATTGTATTATACATGAATGAAAATATAATGAGAAGAAGAGGTGGAGAAGCTCTCAAAATGTTGGTTTTACCTATTGGGTTTCTATAGTAAAAATATTTGGTTTTAGTTGTTGGGTTTTCATATTAAAAATATTTGTGTATTGTGTCTAAATGTCATTATTTAAACTGCAGAATATATATGCATTATTTACATTTGGTATCATAACAAGTTTTGTCTTTAGAGGAACGCGTGTGTTTCTAAGGGTTTAGCTTGTTTTGGGCCTGTGATAGACTTGTGATAAACCTATTCAGTGGAAGCTATGTAGTGGTAATTCTTGTATTGAAAGAATAGGGAGCAACTTCAGAATCGAGATCAAGAAGTTTGATGGAAAAAAAATTTAGTTATGGAAGCTCGAGATGGAGGATCTTCTAGTGGATAAGGAACAGTGGGTGGTTGTAGACCCATGTACGAATCATGTTTCTTTGTCGAAAGAAGATTGGGAAAAGTTAGAAATAAAGTCGAGGAGTACTATTTGCTTTTGTCTCTTGGATTGAGTATTGTTGAATGTCTCTAGAGAAGACACTGCAAAGAAATTGTGGGAAAAATTAGGGAACTTGTATTATACAAAGTCCCTCATAGATAAGTTGTTTATGTGAAAGAATTTATTTCATCTTAGAATGGAAGGTGGCGACTCAATAATAGACCATATAAATTCTTTCAATATTCCAGTAAGTCAACTTATTTAAATGTCAATATTAAGTTGGAGGAAGAATATAAGTGTATTACCTTGTTAGGTTCTCCACTAGACTCTTGGGATAACTCAGTTGTAGAAATAGGCAGTACCAATCAACAGTCTGCATTAAAGTTTGAGGATGTAGTCGCATCCTTGTTATAAAAAGAAGTTAGAATAAAATCAATGGGAGAGCATAATATGGATGCCTTAACAGTCAGGAGTCGTTCCAAAGAAAGAATAAATAAGTTTACATGAGGGAGATCTAAATCTAAAGGCATAACTAAATCTCCAGGGGATCCTTTAAAGAAAGTATGTTGGAAATACGGTAAACGAGGGCATTTTAATAAGAACTACATATCAAGAAGTGTTGAGAGAGGTAAAGGTCTAGATGATACTACTTCTACGAAAGGGAAGTCCTCCTTAGAAGGGGGGATGTGTATTTGGCTTCTACAAATACATATTAAAAAAGTGAGGTATGTTTCATAGGCTCATGTGCCTCTTTTCATATGACTCCTCATAGGGAGTGGTTCTACAAGTATGAAAGGTGTTAAGGTGATTTCTTCCTAGGAGATGATTAGCCAACCAAAATCACAGGATGTGGAAAAGTCAAGTTGCAGTTGAAAGCCAAAACAGATAGAAATGTTCTTGGAATTTTATACATTCCAAATCTGGCGAGGAACCTGATATATGTGGTTAAGATCGTTGATGCAGGTGTACATGTTGTATTTGAAAAGGACAGAGTCAAAATGGTGTTACACCTCAAAATTACTCACTTCAATAGTGTCGCAAGTGTCGTAATTATAAGTGTTATAAGTGTCGCATCTTGTCCGCAAGTGTCGCATCTTGACCACAAGTGTTGCAAGTGTCACAAACATCATACTTCCATATTTCTTATGTCATGCCTCTAACAGAATCATAAGGACACTTAAGACACCTCAAAGACTAGTTTTGAAGAAGAAAAATCACTTGACAGGGAGTACAAACCTTTTGCCACTGAAAGAACCACTCAAAAATGGATTTTGGAGAGGAGCGCTCCCCTACCCACTGTCAGGGAGTGATAGCACTCCCTGGGCCTCTTTGGGGGAGTGTTTGAGAGCTCTTTTCACCCTTTTGGGTGAGCTCTACCCTTTCTAAGCAGATTTCTGGTTTGTTGGAGGAAATCAGGGGACAATCCCCTCAATATCTGAAGGTAGTTGGATTTGAATAGAAGGTCAAGGCATGATCTTAGGGAATATCCTCAATTGAAGGAGAAGAATCCTCAACTTATCCCAAAGATCTCTCAAGTGGTTGGGCCTCTCCAAGTTTATATAAGGAGGCCTTCTCATGGTGAAAGGTACATGAAAAAGATTGGAGGTATGAAACCTATGATCTCATAGGCAACATACAGAGACAATGGAGACTAGAGATTGATACCAAACTTATGATCCTATAAGTGGTATGTCATCAAAGCAATCAGTGTAGATTACTTGAGTAAAGGGGTTGGACAAGGAGAATTGGAAGAAGCTGCCTGCACCTTCATCAAAGGATTGTAAGTACTTTTACTTGCTCTCATCAATATATCAATGCTTGGCCTGTTTCTTTCAAACTTATGTTTGTTCCACTTGAGTTTGTCTTCAGTAGATAGATCTATGTTTGAGCTAATCTCAGTAGAATATGAAGTCCATTGTATCTTTGTTTGTTCTACAGGATCTATCAGGGAGCTCAGGATCGAAGCTCAGCCTGGACTTGGCAAGGACAAACATCGTTAATAAGGTACATGTCTTTCTTATTATCCTTCTTATGTTAGCTTGATTAGATCTGAAAGGATGTCAGTGTCCATGTTAATAAATTTTATGTCTTGGCCTTAGGAGTCTAGTGACCAAGGGGGAATCCGCTTGTCCATAGGGGGATTCAGCTGCAATAGAAATTAGCGACTCCACTGGGGAGGAGCTCTAATTTTTGTTTCCTTTCCCAGATATTGTTTTATCCCTTTGCCCACTCATTTGACCTTCTCCATACTATCTCTTTGATTCTTAGATATGATTGATTGGCTCTTGATCTCATCATTTTCAATTTGATTGACTAAGTTTGCTTGATTTTTTAGTTTCCTTATCAATTTTTTATATGTCTTGGGATATGCTCTTCTTTATTTTTAGATCATCTATCTTTACATTGGAACTTTCCACTATCTTTAGTAGTCTAATATTATATCATCTATATGCTTTATTATTAGGTGAATAAACTAAAAATATTCCTTCATCAGATCTTGGATCAAACTTTCCTAAATTATCTTCATCATTATTAATGTAACATTTACTTCCAAAAATTCTAAAGTGTTTAACATATGTTGTTCTGCCAAACCATAGTTCATAAGGAGTTTTGTCATGGTTGGGTTTCAACTGAGATCAATTAATTATGTGGAATTTTTTGTAGATTTCATCTCTCCAGAATTTGTTTGGAAGCATGGTTTCATTTAACATGGTTCTGCAGCTTCTTGAACTGTTATGTTTTTCCTTTCCACCACTACATTATGTTGAGGAGTCTTGAGAGATGAAAACTGTGTTTTGATACCATGATTTTCACATAATTGAATGAACTCTTTAGAGGTGAATTCTCCTCCGTTGTCTGATCTCAAACATTTAATTTTGAGATATGTTTCATTATCTACAAGGACTTTGTATGTTTTAAACTTCTCAAAGGCTTCTGATTTTTCTTTTAGAAAGTATACCTAGGTCATTCTTTTGTAATCATCAATTATAAACATAAAATAATGTTCACCATAAATACTTTTAGTTCTGGTAGATCCACATAGATATGTGTGAAATAAGTTCTAATGGTTTTGTTGTGGAATGCTCTTTTTTTTAAAACTAGCTCTTGTTTACTTCCCTATTTGACAATGTTTTCAAATATAATTTGAAGGCTTAATAACTTTTGGCATATCCATTACTGCCTCCTTCTTGTTGGATTTGATTAAGTTGTCAAATATCAAATGTACCAACCTTCTATTCCATAGACATCTTTCGTCTTCTTAACTTAAAAAACATGTTTCTCCTTCATCTACATCAAGGATGTACACATTGCTAGATGTTCTTGGTGCAACTACTACTAGCTTTCCAGTATTCTTTTTTCTGATCTCAAATTTATGAGAATCAAAGGTAAGTATGTGACATTGATCACAGGTCTGACTTACACTTAGGAGATTAGGCTTGATATTTTCTACCAGAAGTGCATCTTCTTCTTTGGTTTTGTTATTCCCTAAACTAACAATGCCTTTTCCCAATATTTTGGGTGACATATTATCTCCAAAGGTTATTTTTGGTTTTCCTTTCTTTTTTAACTTTAGAAATTTGTTTTGATCTACAGTCATGTGTTTGGAAAATTCACTGTCTATATACCACTGGCATCCTTGTTTTTTCGCATATAGGGATACATTGCACTCTGTTTTCTTTATTTCTTTTTTCTTCCATACTTTTTTATTGTTGGAAATATTTATCATTTTGTCATATTTTGACAATCTACATTCACTAGCTTCATGATCATAGTTGTTGCATTTGTAACATTCAACATTGTATTCTTGTAAGGGAGAGAAGGAGTTATAATTTCTTCTTCCTGCATTATTTTCATATCTTTGAACATTTCTTGGATTGTACTTCCTATAATCTTTACAGTGTATTTCTTTATGTCCAAAATTTTTGCAGGAGTAGCAATAACCAAGAAAGATATATTGATTTCTATTAGAGGGATTCCTTCTGATGATTTTATTCTTCTCGTCATATTTTTCTTTAGTAGGAAGTGTGCATTTTTGTTTATTTGGAATAGTTTTCAATGGTATTGTTCTTGTCTTATTTTCTTTTCTTCTTATGGAGTTCTTAAGAACATCTGCATAGTTGATTTTGTCATTCTCCTATTCTATAGAGGGATCATATCCTAGTCTTGTTTTATCATTTGATGATCTCTAACTACTAAGAATGTTGTTCAAGATTTTTGAGTTGTTTTCAAACTTAGAATAAATATCTTCTTTTTCTAGTTTCCCTTTTAGTTGAACTATTTCATCCTCCAATATCTTACATATTTGTTGTTTTTCATTGATTTTTTTATTCAAAATTTCATCTTTTATTTTGGTTTCTTGCAGTTGAGTTTTTAACTTAATAATCAATTTTTCTAACTCACTAATGGTTTTAGAAACCTCCTTTTCTCTTGATTTAGTAGCTTCTTCAATCTGTAGAAGTTTTTCCCTTAGTAACTTGTTTTTCTTTTTAGATTTTCTTAGTTATTCAATCGCATGGATGAATTCTTCCTCGAGGTTCACTTCTTCTCCATATTTTGAATGATTACCATCCTGAGTTTTCATTCCCATAAATAGAAGCTCTGGCTCCTCTTGTTCACTTTCTTCAGATGAGCTACTGTCTTCTTGGGTAAAGAAAGTTTTCTTCTTCTTATAGAACTTCGTTTTATATTTCGTTTTGATTTTCTTCTGATCTTTGAAGGTTATTTCATCATTACTTTCCTCTTGCTTAGGATAGGGACATTTATTGTCAAACTGTCCAATTTTTCCAGAGTTGAAACATATTAGAGGAATCTTTCCTTTGTATTTCCCAGTCCATTTCTTGAGTTTCTTCATGAAGTTGGAAATTTCTTCATCAGATATATCTGATAACCCTTCATTGGTCATTTTCTCCCGCTTCATCTTTGTTTTAGATGCCTTAAAGTTTGTTTCTCCTTTTTATGGTTTTTCGTTCCCTGTTCTCATCTCATATGTTGTAATAATTCCATGGAGTTGATCTAATGTGAGTTTGTCAAGTTCTGGTTTATCTTCAATTGTTAAAATCTTGGCATCATATCTCATATGTAATGGCCTTAATATATTTTGTACAATAGGTTTATTGATAATTTATTTTCTTGTTGGTCTAATTGATTTAACTACCTCATATACCCTATGAAGGTATTCAACAATGTTCTCTTCTTCTTTCATATTCAAATTTTCAAACTGAGCTCTGTAGGTTTGTAGTTTGGATTCCTTGACTTTGCTATCTTCTTCATATACAACCTCCAATTTATCCCATATCTCCTTAGTTGACTTACAATGCATTACCTTCACAAATATATAATTTTTTAATCCTCCAAGAATGGCATTGACTTCTCTTGAGTTTCCATTGCAAATCTTCTTTCCTGCAGTATCTTTGGGTGGAGTTGTTGGTGCAATGTAACCATATACAACAAATTTCCAAACATCAAAACCAAGAGCCAATAGGTAGCTTTTCATTCTTATTTTCTAGAGAGAATAACCACCTCGTTAAACAATGGTGCCTTGTTGGAAGACATTCCCTCTTATCAATCCATTCCTTTCAGGATCTACCTTCCTGTTATTAGACTGTGTTGAAGGTACTCGCTCTGATACCAATTTTTAGAATACTGAGAGGGGGGCTGAATTGGTATTACCTTTTAAAAAAATAAGTAATCACTTTTTTATTTTATTAATCATCACAATAGATCATCAATGGAATTGTATTTAAAATCAAATATATAAATATAATTAACAAGAATTACAAGGATTTATAAAAAGTAGTCTGAGATTGAGAAGGAAACCAATCCTCTTTAGAGCACCAACTCTTGGAGACACAAATCCCCTTCTTCAGAGCACCAACCCTAGGAAGCACCAAATCCCTTGTTTTAGGGCACCAACCCTAGGAAGCACCAATTCCCTTGTTTTTAGGGAACCAACCCTAGGAAGCAACAACTCCCTTGTTTCTCAAGGCACCAACCCTAGGAAGCACCAAATCCCTTGTTTTTTACACTTTACCTAGTAAAGGATATGAATCCTTCCTTGCTCCTCCCTTCCACCCTCACTGCATAAGTATCATTAGTTTTTTCTTCTTGGACTCTTCTTTTGCTTTTGATCTTCTGATCTAGACTTTAGAGACACTTTATTCTCACCATTCTTTCTTGTTTATATAGTCTTCCAACTGGTGTGAATTTGAACCATTGCGTCTTTTGAAAATGAACCATTGTACCCTTTCATTTAAATGATAATATTAAACTTTAAATAATATCATTTTTATTTTTTATTTTTTATTCATAATGCTCATGTTTTAACTCTTCTTTAATCATGACCGTGTATCAGTTCATTACTCTACATATCTAGAATTGTCGTGAATTCGAGTCTTAATCAATAGGCACTCCCTTCAAACCAAAATTCTTGTGAACGTGAGATCGAAACCATGATCTTATCCATTCCAAGCATTGTTATGTTAGCGCTTTCTTCTTCCTCCCCTATTCTTCTACATAGGACCATATTCAAAATTATGAGGGATTATTTAATTCTATCCCCTTTAGCTTCTTTACCTTATCACGTGACCGATGTTAGAACTAGGTTCTTTGGTACTTCATCCTTCGGGACTTCCGACCTTTGCATTTATTCAATTCTCTTGAAGTACATTTCGCCAAAATGCGTACACTGTAGTCACTAATAGATTGAACGATTAATATTTAATCTTCGATTGGATGGACGATCCTGTATTATCCATAGGCTTCAAAAAAATCGACGATCAGGAATTGATCTGCAGTTGAGTAGACAATTCTCGTTCACTTCAGGACTTCATCATTTCGGGACTCTGGCTTTTGCAGTGTTCCAACTCTTTAGGAGAAAATTTTGTCGAAGGGTGTATCAACACTCCCTGCTTGATAACCTTCACTTGTCCAAGATCTAGGACCATAGGCTTAGGCACAAAGGATCTCTCGCTCTCTGGGTATTCAGCTATTCATGACTGTGGGACTTCGAGATACTCAAACTTTGAAGTAGTTCAATCCCTCTGGAGTGTTTTCCTACCGAATAAGTCATAAAGTTGTGGTGACCGCTTGTTGTCACTTGTTAGTATACCTTACACTATCCTTCCATTGTAGTCAATCGAATGATTGAAATATATTCTGATGGATATTAGATCAACGACTAACATCAATTTGTGACTTCGACCTTCAGTGCTTCATGTAAACTTACATGTTTCAGAATTATTTTTCTTCGAAGTGGTCAATGTCGGATTTGACCACCTTATTTCCTTTAGTGTGATCTAACTATTAAAAATTTTCATTCCAGATCAATGGTCAATGCCTAATTCTAGATCAAATCTTGATCTAACAACTCGGAAAAATCTCCTTCCTGATCGACGATTGGCGTTATTTCCTGACTTCAGGATTTCATGGATTCTTACTGGTTTCAAGTAATCACTGAAGTGGTGAAGCTCTAGAGTACCAAATATTTTTATCTCCTGCTTGATCCAACGACTGAGAACTTACCTAAATTTTCTCCTCGAGATCTGACGGTCGGTGTTTACTTCATGATTTTAGAGGTTTCAATACTTCGTGTTTTATGGGGTCCTCTTATCTTGTCCTTCCACTTGATTCTATCTGACGATCAAGATAGATCCTTAACTAATCTAACAATTGTTGTAACTCAATCCTTTACAAGGGATTCTTCTATGCAGGCTCGGGATTCTTCCATTATTTAAACTACAAAATATATATTCATTATTTACTTAATAGGTTAAAAACTAACATTTGGTATAAGAGCAATTTTTTGTTGATGTTTGGACAACATCCGAAGACATAGATTAATAATTAATTATATTATTATTAATTATTAAATAATATTTTTAATATAATATGTAAATAATATATTTATAATATAATGTATAAATATATATAATAAGTAATAATAATAAAAAATAGTTATTTATTAAGGGAGACATCCTTTAATATATGGTCACCATACCTTCTCTATATATGGTACATTCATCATTGTAACAATGAATAGATATCATATATTATCTCATATAAAAATTCAACATGGTATCTTCACTCCCTCACGGGAGGGCCCATGAAAATGAGAGTATATTATTGTAGGTAGTGTAAATTCACTATTGCATGCATTGTAAGAGACCTATGGTGCAGGGTAATGCTTGTTGTTTCATTCCATACATTGTTGTTTCATAGTGCCTTCGTGGACCTATGAAGGAGCATGGAGGTTTACATGGGTCATTGTTTGATTGTTTCCCTTTTGTTTGTACACACTGCTAGTTATTTTGTAGTGAAGATTAAGTAATTTAAAGGTGCAAGAGAGTGTAAATAGAATTGCTCTCCCGGCATGTATGTGCCTCAAAGATTTGATGTGAAGGAGATTTGTTAGTCTTAAGATCATATTAGAGAAGGTAGTGTGGTTGCGCTACATGTTAAATCTAGATTGCGAGAAGTTTTGGCTTGCAAAATCCTCAAGTGTTGAAACTAACATCTCAAGAGTCGCTCCATATTTGTACTACGTTGTGTAAGAGTTTCCTTTGTAAAAGATTTGAGGCATGCATGTAGACGCGTTCTAAGCCACAATAATATTGAATTTCTAAATATGGTTTGAGGCATCCAATTGTTGACAAGAGGGGTGATCTATTCATGCTTAAGTCATTAGGACACATGTTGCCTTGGAAACGAACTACAACGTGTTTCTTAGTTATGCAAGTAGTGTTGGTGATGGTTTGTTTGCATCCACAAATGTGAGAATAGACAGTGTGATGCCTAGGAAGTGTAGTTGCTGAGATAAACAATGTGTTAGAATGGAAGATACCTAAGTTATGTTGTGAGGTAGTTTTGTAATCATTATGAGCCACTGGGTCCTCATAATGCAAATGAAAGCATGTTACTGAAGACTAAAGTTAGTGGAAAATCATGGACTGGTGAGGATTAGTTGACTTAGACCATTCTATTGTGTGCCAAGGTGAGCAACCATTTGTAGTGAGTTCTTATGGCAGGTTTCTCTGAGAGGCTTCGAAGATATTTTCCTTTTTGTTTGGTGACCAAGAAATCAACCCGGTCTATAATGTTTAGGAAATTGAAAACCTTCTAGCTATAGGAGTAGAAACACTTGTATGAGTTCTGGGATAGAGAATTTATTATAGAACAACAACCTCATTTAGAATCGGATTGTTGTATCCCTGGACAATGATAAAGAAGTCTAGATGTGGGCACATCCCTGTGTGAATGGAGGCTTCATCATCTAGAAGGTTATTGAGAAATATTGTCACAACGTCATGACCTTGATCATTATCTATATCATGAATAGGAAGTGTGTTTGCAAGGATCACTACAACAAACTTTAGAGAAGAAAATGTTCTTGTTTTGATCTTGTTTTGTTCTGGGCAAGTTACCATGGAAATGTGTGTTTCATGGATATGTTCTTGATGGAAATGGAAATGGTTGTTCCATGGAAATGGTTGTTATGATCTTATTTTGTTTCGGGAAAGTTACCATGGAAATTCTTGTTCCATGGATATGTTCTAGATGGAAATGGAAATGCATGTTCCATGGAAATGGTTGTTGTATCCCTGGAAAGTGATAAAGAAGTCTAGATGTGGGCACATCCCTGTGTGAATGGAGGCTTCATCATCTACAAGGTTATTGAGAAATATTGTCAGAAGTTCGCCACCTTGATCATTATCTGTGTCATGAATAGGAAGTGTGTTTGCAAGAATCACTACAACAAACTTTAGAGCAGAAAATGTTTGTGTTTTGATATTATTTTGTTCTGGTCAAGTTACCATGGAAATGCTTGTTCCATGGATAGGTTATTCTCCTTGTTATGAGTAGGTTACCATGGATACTGCAAGATACCAGATATATAAAATATGCAGAAAAAAAATGAAATGCTAGAAATGACAAAATGACAGTAAAATATCCAGCATAATCTTCACAATACACAAAAATGATATACGAAATAGCAACAGAAATAACACTTTGATTCAGATAGCAATGTTCATAGGCCTCTTCGAGGGGGCAACCTCCAGTCGAGCAGCACTCTGTTACAATAATCTCCAAGCTAGGGTTCTCATACCCTCGCCTCTTATTTATACTAAATATGTCTATTAAGAGAAGCATCTAGAGGAAGATCCTTCTAGAAGCG
>ML825129.1:22434-41703 GCA_009831015.1 Picea engelmannii | reverse complement strand
GCTACCACTCGAAGGGGTACCAACAGGGGTTACAAGGGTGGCCAACAGATGTGCGCTTAAGAACCACTTGTATTTCCTGCGTGTATGAATCCCTCAACCACGGGTTTATGCACGTAACGACAGATCTCTGTGGCTTAAAGACGCTGGAATACGTCTCTACCCTGAAGAAAAAAAAAATACCCACAATTTCTGCCAAGGAAAGTGCTCTGATACCACTTGCAAGATACCAGATATATAAAATAAGCAGAACAGAAATGAAATGCTAGAAATGACAAAATGACAGTAAAATATCCAGCATAATCTTCACAATACACATAAATGATTTACGAAATAGCAATAGAAATAACACTTTGATTCAGATAGCAATGTTCACAGGCCTCTTCGAGGGGGCAACCTCCAGTCGAGCAGCGCTTTGTTACAATAATATCCAAGCTAGGGTTCTCATACCCTCGCCTCTTATTTATACTAAATATGTCTATTAAGAGAAGCATCTAGAGGAAGATCCTTCTAGAAGAGGAAGCTTCTATTAGGTCTTCTTACATCCACCTTATCCTATTTTATTGAAAGGCCTTATTAATATTGACCTTTATTACATCTGAATACATTGATCTACCTATGTGCGGGTTAGGACCTTAACAGATACTTGTTTAGTACACTGTGGTTCTTCATAGATCTTCTTTATGAAGACCAAGGATGAGGTATTCAATGGATTCCAGGAGTTTAGGGCTGGGGTAGAGAACTTGACAGGGAAGAAGATCAAAGTGTTGAGGTCAAATAATGGAGGAAAGTACACTTCGAGGGACTTCAGTGATTTCTACAAGGAAGTAGGGATTAAGAGGGAGTGTTGATCTTTGGGAAGCATCGGGCAAACATTATCCAGAGTGTTCATGTTGATTTGACTGAGGAGAATGGCCCAGGCACAGTCTTAGAGACTTGAGGTGCTTCCCCAGATTCAGTATTGGGAAGACATTCTCCCAGAGTGGCCATGCTAACTTGGCTGAGGAGAATGGTCGAGGACATTGAATTTCTCCAAACATTAGCGTCGGGAAGACATCCTCCCATAGTGGCCATGCTAACTTGGTTGAGGATGATGATACATTCACTCAAAGTATTAGCCATAATGACCTGGCTAGTGATAAATTTCCTAGGCGGAGTCTTCAAAGGATAGAAGACTCAAGGTGTTATTGTTCCTCAATTTTGTGGAAACATCGAGAAAATATTCACCCATACAGGTGTGCCTGTGGTGAATGGTCATAGTAAGCATCGGGTGGAATTTCTCCTAGATTGGGATGCATACCAAGGGAGATATGATACATTTATGACAAGGGTGTACTTATGGTAAATGGGCCCAGGCATAGTCCTTATTTGATCATGAAAATGAGTGATATGGACTGGAGGTGATTTCCACGTGTCAGATAGCATCTATCTAACACTCACTCCTTCTGGTTTAAGAATTGGGGTATTAAAGGTTAGAGAAATATTGTATTGTACATGGATGAAAATATAATGAGAAGAAGGGGTGGAGAAACTTTCATATTGTTGGTTTTAGCTATTGGGTTTCCATAGTAAAAATATTTGGTTTTAGCTATTAGGTTTCCATAGTAAAAATATTTGTGTACTGTGTTTTAATGCCATTATTTAAAGTGCAGAGTATATATGCATTATTTACTTAATAGGTTTAAAACTAACATTTGGTATCATAGTAAGTTTTGGATTTAGAGGAACGTGTTTGTTTCTAAGGGTTTAGCTTGTTTTGGGCCTATGATAGACTTGTGATAAACTTATTCAGTGGAAGCTATGTAGTGGTAATTCTTTTATTGAAAGAATGGGGCGCAAATCCAGAATCGAGATCGACAAGTTCAACGGACAAAATTTTGAGTTGTGTAAGCTCAAGATGGAGGATCTTCTAGTGGATAAGGAATAGTGGGTGGTTGTAGACCTGTGTACGAATCTTATTTCTCTTTCGAAAGAAGATTGGGAAAAGTTAGCAATAAAGTCGAGGAATACTATTTTCCTTTGTCTCTTGGATTTGGTATTGTTGAATGTCTCTAGAGAAGACACTGCAAAGAAACTGTGGGAAAATTTAGAGAACTTGTATTATTCAAAGTCCTTGGTAGATAAGTTGTTTATGTGAAATAAGTTATTTCATCTTAGGATGGAAGGTGGTGACTTAGTGACAAATCATCTAAATGCTTTCAATATTCTGGTAAGTCAACTTATTTAAACGTCAATATTAAGTTGCAAGAAGAATATAAGTGTATTACCTTGTTATATTCTCCACTAGACTCTTGGGATAACTCGGTTGTAGAAATAGGCATGACCAATCAACAATCTACATTAAAGTTTGAGGATGTAGTCACATCCTTGTTATCAGAGGAAATTAGAATAAAATCAATGGGAGAGCATAGTATGGATGCCTTAACGGTAAGGAGTCGTTCCAAAGAAAGAAGAAATAAGTTTACATGAGGGAGATCTAAATCTAAAGGCATAACTAAATCTCCAGGGGATCCTTTAAAGAAATTATGTTGGAAATACGGTAAACCAAGGCATTATAAGAAGAACTACATATCAAGAAGTGTTGCGAGAGGTAAAGGGCCAGATGATACTACTTCTACGAAAGGGAATTCCTCCTCAAAAGAAGGAGAGGATGTGTATTTGGCTTCCACAAATACATAGTAAAAAAGTGAGGTATGTTTCATAGACTCAGGTGCCTCCTTTCATATGACTCTTCATAGGGAGTGGTTCTACGAGTATGAAAGGTGTGAATGTGATTTCTTCCTAGGAGTTGATTGGCCAACCAAAATCACAGGATGTGGAAAAGTCAAGTTGCAGTTGAAAGAAAAAATAGATAGAACTCTTCTTGGAGTTTTATACATTCCAAATATGGCTAGGACCTGATATATGTGGCTAAGATGGTTGATGTAGATGCATATGTTGTATTTGAAAAGGACGCAGTCAAAATGGTTTCATGGGAAATGGTGTGGATGAGGGAAGTGTTGGAAGTCTAGTTGTTATTGATGTCAACTATGGAAAAGATATGCAAGAGAATGCATCAAAAGCTCAGGAAGGATGGCAATGTTCAAGATGCACCCAGAGTCATAGTTGTGATTTATAGAAACCATGGAAAATGTATGCATAAAAACTAATAAAAAGATCAAACCTTAGGAGAGAAGCGCATAAGTTAACGCGTAGAACATCCACAGACAAAATCAAAAACATGTAGCGTTAAGACCTTTGGAAAGGCCGAGGGGAAAGCTTAGGAGAGATAGCCTTGTGATTGGATAGAGACAGTGCATAGAGGAGGCACAATTGAGTGAAGCAGAAACAAAGTTATGCAATTGATGAAATATGTGCAAAGGATAGTCGAGTAATCATGATCATTCATTTGATTTGTGAAAACATGCAAACGGATCACAGATATTGATGTTGGATAGTCAGATCAAAATAAGAGCATGATCAGACGATAAAGAACGAATAAACAATGTTGATCATTGGATCAAAATGAAATCATGATCAGACGGCTCAGATCTCTTTCCCCAAGTCCACTGAGAAACCAAGAAATGACTAAGTATCATATTCTATCGATATCACTTAAAATTTTCTAAGAATGGTTCATTATGGAGGAAACAGAAGTTGGGCATGCATTTTGATGACACCCGAGAAGACATGTGAGTCCACAAGTCCGAGAGTCCATGAACCCAAAAAATAAATCACTTAAATTGTTTTCTAAGTAAAGGCTCATCTTGGAGGCTGCGGAAGTTGGGCATGCATTTTGATGAAACCCGAGAAGACATGAGAGTCTGTAAGTTCGAGAGTCCGCGAACCCGTCACATAAAATAATTCTAAGTAAAAGACCTTGTTTAAAATGAATGAGAATCCTCCACTCGGCAATTGATTAAATCATAGGCATCCGATCTGATATGAAGATCGAAATTACACAGATCATCAGATCTAATCACTGATATAGAAAGAGACATGTGACACATTTTGGAAGGTGGCACATGTCAAGGCTCATTTGGCATATAAGGTATACAAAAGTCACAAATCAAGGTGACAAATGGAATCCACTCAACCAGTGCCACATCAACATATACATGTCAGCATTGCATGTGGGATTTTGTTTATTGGAAGTGTTAAAAGAATAGTCAGAATCCCATCAGTCATCAGATCCGAGAGAGTGAAATCTCAGTCGTTGGATTAAGCTAGTGGAAGGATAGGGTAAGCATGGATTGTTGACCGACAGGTAGAAGTCACCTATACCATATGATCATTTCAGTCAGTTTACTTTGGGGATTATGAACCATCAAAAGTCCAATAATCCTGAATACTCGGAGAGTCGAATACCCAGAGAAACAAAGCTCCTTTTGCCTAAGTCTATGGTCCTAGTTCGTGGTCATTTGAAGGTTTTTAAGCAACTTGAGGGCCAAGGTCAATAACTACATGTCAATTAGTTAAGACTTTGGTTCTTATCCTAAGGGCATATGATTAATAATGTCAATAAGGAGTGCTTATATGTACTTCGGTGAATTTTAATTCAGGAAGTATTACCTGGGAAGAAGGTCGATGTCTGAAGGACTTGGTTCCATCATCAGTCTTGTGATAGAGGAATAAGGGAGAAAGAAGAGACACTAGGAGAAATTATTAAATGGATAATCATGTTGTTTTGAGCCCGCGATCATTTGAACATTGGGTTGAAGAAAGCATCTTTGCAGAATTCAATTTTTGTAAACAGTTAAGGGCCTATGCAATAATTTGACGAGATTAACACCATAACAATACATAAAGCCGATAAAAGATCGAATTTGATCAATTGGAGAACTGGGGACGTAGCAGAACCATGTGAACGATATAAAGAGTCAATCCATACCTATGATCAACTCATGAGGATGAAATTTGAATCAAGATTAGTCTTCTAATTAAATTTCAAGAAACTTACATGATAAATTAATGAATAAAAGGAGAAATTATTTTATGCTAAAATTAAATGAAGAGGTGCAATGGTTCATGTCAAAATACACAATAGTTCAATCCTATACCTATTGAAATACTATATAAACCAAAATTTGTGGTGAATCTTAAGTATCTTGGTGAAAAAAATATAAATACAATGGATTGAATGAAGGTTCATTCTTCATCGGGTTGGTACATGTTTACAAGTTGGGTCTAGTTATGAGGGTTGGATTCCTCACTTCTTAGTTGGATCTGAGAACTACAAGTCAGGTCTTGTTATGAGGGTTGGATTCCTCACTTCTTAATTGGATCTAGGAACTACAAGTTGGGTCTTGTATTTGAGAGTTGGATCTCTCATATTCAATTAGTATTGAATAGGTTGGAAATTGGAATCATATGTACTTATTAAAGTTTAAATAAATAGATGATATTTAATCTTCTTTCTTCTATTTGTGTTGTATATAAATAAATGATGAGGATTGGTTGACTTAGACCATTCTATTGTGTGCAAGGGTGAGCAACCATTTGTAGTGAGTTCTTATGGTAGGTTTCTCTGAGAGGCTTCGAAGATATTTTCCTTTTTGTTTGGTGACCAAGAAATCAACCCAGTCTATAATGTTTAGGAAATTGAAAACCTTCTAGCTATAGGAGGAGTAGAAACACTTGTATGAGTTTTGGGATAGAGAATTTATTATAGAACAACAACCTCATTTAGAATCTGATTGTTGTATCCCTGGACAATGATAAAGAAGTCTACATGTGGACACAAACTTGTGTGAATGGAGGCTTCATCATATACAAGGTTATTGAAAAATATTGTCACAAGGTCATGACCTTGATCATTATCTATGTCATGAATAGGAAGTGTGTTTGCAAGGATCACTACAAAAAACTTTAGAGAAGAAAATGTTCTTGTTTTGATCTTATTTTGTTCTAGGCAAGTTACCATGGAAATGCGTGTTCCATGGATATGTTCTTGATGGAAATGGAAATGGTTGTTCCATGGAAATGGTTGTTATGATCTTATTTTGTTTCGAGAAAGTTACCATGGAAATTCTTGTTCCATGGAAATGTTCTAGATGGAAATGGAAATGCTTGTTGTATCCCTGGACAGTGATAAAGAAGTCTAGATGTGGGCAAATCCCTATGTGAATGGAGGCTTCATCATCTACAAGGTTATTGAGAAATATTGTCACAAGGTCGCCACCTTGATCATTATCTGTATCATGAATAGGAAGTGTGTTTGCAAGGATCACTACAAAAAAATTTAGAGAAGAAAATGTTCGTGTTTTGATATTATTTTGTTCTGGTCAAGATACCATGGAAATGCTTGTTCCATGGATATGTTCTTCTCCTTGTTTCGAGCAGTTTACCATGGATACTTGTTTAGTACACTATGGTTCTTCATAGATCTTCTTTATGAAGACCAAGGATGAGGTATTCAATGGATTCCAAGAGTTTAGGGCTCGGTTAGAGAACCTGATAGGGAAGAAGATCAAAGTGTTGAGGTCAAATAATGGAGGAAAGTACACTTCGAGGGACTTCAGTGATTTCTACAAGGAAGTAGGGATTAAGAGGGAGTGTTGATCTTTGGGAAGCATCGGGAAAACATTATACAGAGTGTTCATGTTGATTTGACTGAGGAGAATGGCCTAGGCGCAGTCTTAGAGACTTGAGTTGCTTCCCCATATTCAGTATTGGGAAGACATTCTCCTAGAGTGGCCATGCTAACTTGGATGAGGAGAATGGTCAAGAACATTGAATTTCTCCAAATATTAGCATCGGGAAGACATCCTCCCATAGTGGCCATGCTGACTTGGTTGAGGATGATGATACATTCACTCAAAGTATTAGCCATAATGACCTGGCTAGTGATAAATTTCCCAGGCACAGTCTTCAAAGGATAGAAGACTCAAGGCATTATTGTTCCTTAATTTTGTGGAAACATCGGGAAAATATTCACCCATACGGGTGTACCTGTGGTGAATGGTCGTAGTAAGCATTGGGTGGAATTTATCCTAGATTGGGATGCATACCAAGGGAGATATGATACATTTATGACAAGGGTGTACTTATGGTAAATGGGCCCAGGCATAGTCCTTCTTTGATCATGAAAAGGAGTGATATGGATTGGAGGTGATTTCCATGTGTCAGATAGCATCTATCTAACACTCACTCCTTCCGGTTTAAGAATTGGGGTATTAAAGGTTAGAGAAATATTGTATTGTACATGGATGAAAATATAATGAGAAGAAGGGGTGGAGAAACTTTCAGATTGTTGGTTTTAGCTATTGGGTTTCCATAGTAAAAATATTTGGTTTTAGCTATTAGGTTTCCATAGTAAAAATATTTGTGTACTATGTTTTAATGCCATTATTTAAAGTGCAAAGTATATATGAATTATTTACTTAATAGGTTTAAAACTAACATTTGGTATCATAGCAAGTTTTGTCTTTAGAGGAACGTGTTTGTTTCTAAGGGTTTATCTTGTTTTGGGCCTGTGATAGACTTGTGATAAACTTATTCAATGGAAGCTATGTAGTGGTAATTCTTGTATTGAAAGAATGGGGAGCAACTCCAGAATCGAGATCGAGAAGTTCAATGGAAAAAAAATTGAGTTGTAGAAGCTCAAGATGGAGGATCTTCTAGTGGATAAGGAATAGTGGGTGGTTGTAGACCCATGTACGAATCTTGTTGCTATTTCAAAAGAAGATTGGGAAAAGTTAGAAATAAATTCGAGGAGTACTATTTTCCTTTGTCTCTTGGATTCGGTATTGTTGAATGTCTCTAGATAAGACACTGCAAAGAAACTGTGGTAAAATTTAGGGAACTTGTATTATTCAAAGTCCCTCGTAGATAAGTTGTTTATGTGAAATAAGTTATTTCATATTAGGATGGAAGGTGGTGACTCGGTGATAGAGCATCTAAATGCTTTCAATATTCTGGTAAGTTAACTTATTTAAATGTCAATATTAAGTTGCAGGAAGAATATAAGTGTATTACCTTGTTATATTCTCCACCAGACTCTTGGGATAACTTAGTTGTAGAAATAGGCACGACCAATCAACAATCTACATTAAAGTTTGAGGATGTAGTCGCATCCTTGTTATCAGAAGAAATTAGAATAAAATCAATGGGAGAGAATAGTATGGATGCCTTAATGGTAAGGAGTTGTTCCAAAGAAAGAAGAAATAAGTTTACATGAGGGAGATCTAAATCTAAAGGCATAACTAAATCTCCAGGGGATCCTTTAAAGAAAGTATGTTGGAAATACGGTAAACCAAGGCATTATAAGAAGAACTACATATTAAGAAGTGTTGCGAGAGGTAAAGGGCCAAATGATACTACTTCTACGAAAGGGAATTCCTCCTCAAAAGAAGGAGAGGATGTGTATTTGGCTTCCAAAAATAATTAGTAAAGGTATGTTTCATAGACTCAGGTGCCTCTTTTCATATGACTCTTCATAGGGATTGGTTCTACGAGTATTAAAGGTGTGAAGGTGATTTTTTCCTAGGATTTGATTGGCCAACCAAAATCACAGGATGTGGAAAAGTCAAGTTGCAGTTGAAAGAAAAAACAGATAGAACTCTTCTTGGAGTTTTATACATTCCAAATATGGAGAGGACCTGATATATGTGGCTAAGATGGTTGATGTAGATGTATATGTTGTATTTGAAAAGGACGCAGTCAAAATGGTTTCATGGGAAATGGTGTGGATGAGGGAAGTGTTGGAAGTCTAGTTGTTATTGATGTCAACTATGGCAAAGATATGCAAGATAATGCATCAAAAGCTCAGGAAGCATAGCAATGTTCAGGATGCATGCAGAATCATAGTTGTGATTTATAGAAACCATGGAAAATGTATGCATAAAAACTAATAAAAAGATCAAACCTCAGGAGAGAAGCGCATAAGTTAACGCACAGAACATCCATACACAAAATAAAAAACGTATAGCATTAAGACCTTTGGAAATGTAGAGGGAAAATATCAGGAGAGATAGCCTTGTGATTGGATAGAGACAATGCATAGAGGAGGCGCAGTTGAGTGGAGCAGAAACAAAGTTATGCAATTGAGGAAATATGTGCAAAGGATTGTTGAGTAATCATGATCGTTCATTTGATTTGTGAAAACATGCAGACGGATCATAGAGATTGATGTTGGATAGTCAGATCAAAATAAGAGCACGATCAGACGATGAAGAACGAAGAAACAATATTGATCATTGGATCAAAATGAAATCATGATCAGACGAATCAGATCTCTTTCCCCAAGTCCACTGAGCAACCAAAAAATGACTAAGTATCATATTCTATCGATATCACTTAAAATTTTCTAAGAATGGTTCATTATGGAGGAAACGAAAGTTGGGTATGCATTTTGATGACACCTGAGAAGATATGTGAGTCCACAAGTCCGAGAGTCCGTGAACCCGAAAAATAAATCACTTAATTTTTTTTCTAAGTAAAGGATCATCTTGGAGGTTGCAGAAGTTGGGCATGCATTTTGATGAAACCCGAGAAGACATGAGAGTTTGCAAGTTCGAGAGTCCGCGGACCTGTCACATAAAATAATTCTAAGTAAAATTCCTTGTTTAAAATGAATGAGAATCGTCCACTCAGCAATTGATTAAATCATAGGTGTCCGATCTAATATGAAGATCGAAATTACACAGATCATCAAATCTAATCAATGATCTAGAAAGAGACATGTGACACATTCTGGAAGGTGACACATGTCAAGGCTCATTTGGCATATAAGGTATATGAAAGTCACAAATCAAGGTGACAAATGGAAGCCACTCAACCAGTGCCACATCAACATATACATGTCAGCATGGACATGTGGGATTCTATTTATTGGAAGTGTTAAAAGAATAGTCAGAATCCCATCAGTCATCAGATCCAGGAGAGTGAAATCTCAGTTGTTGGATTAAGCCAATGAAAGGATAGGGTAAGCATGGATTGTTGACCGACAGGTAGAAGTCACCTATACCATATGATCACTTTGGTCAGTTTACTTCAAGGATTTTGAACCATCAAAAGTCCAATAATCCTAAATACTCGGAGAGTCGAATACCCAGAGAAACAAAGCTCCTTTTTCCTAAGTCTATGGTCTTAGTTCGTGGTCATTTGAAGGTTTTTAAGCAACTTGAGGGCCAAGGTCAATAACTACATGTAAATTAGTTAAGACTTTGGTTCTTATCGTAAGGGCATATGATTAATAATGTCAACAAGGAGTGCTTATACGTACTTCGGTGAATTTTAATTCGGGAAGTATTACTCAGGAAGAAGGTCAATGTCTGAAGGACTTGGTTCCATCATCGGTCTTGTGATAGAGGAATAAGGGCAAAATAAGAGACACTAGGAGAAATTCTTAAATGGATAATCATGTTGTTTTGAGCCCACAATCATTTGAACATTGGGTTGAAGAAAGCAGTTTGCAGAATTCAATTTTTGTAAACAATTAAGGGCCTATGGAGTAATTTGACGAGATTAACACCATAACAGTACATAAAGCCGATAAAAGATCAAATTTGATCTGTTGGAGAACTGGGGACGTAGCAGAAGCATGGGAACGATATAAGGAGTCAATCCTTACCTATGATCAACTCATGAGGACGAAATTTGAATCAAGATTAGTCTTCTAATTAAATTTCAAGAAACTTACATGATAAATTAATGAATAAAAGGAGAAATTATTTGATGTTAAAATTAAATGAAGAGGTGCAATGGTTCATGTCAAAAGACACAATAGTTCAATCCTATAGCTATTGAAATACTATATAAACCAAAATTTGTGGTGAATCTTAAGTATCCTGGTGAAAAAAATATAAATAATATGGTTGAATGAAGGTTCATTCTTTATCAGGTTGGTACATGTTTGCAAGTTGGGTCTAGTTATGAGGGTTGGATTCCTCACTTCTCAATTGGATCTGAGAACTACAAGTCAGGTCTTGTTATGAGGGTTGGATTCCTCACTTCTTAATTGGATCTAAGAACTACAAGTTGGGTCTTGTATTTGAGAGTTGGATCTCTCTTATTCAATTGGTATTGAATAGGTTGGAAATTGGAATCATATGTACTTATTAAAGTTTAAATAAATAGATGATATTTAATCTTCTTTATTCTATTTGTGTTATATATATTTATGAATAAGTAATTGAAATACATATATGTTATTTAGTTAATTTAAGTAATCTGAGAAAGTGTGAGAATTGTCCAAAATTTCAAGACATTGATTCAACCCCCTCTCTCAGTGTCAGTGTTTGTTTCAACAATTGGTATCAAAGAAAAGTTTTCTTCAAGCAAAATAGTCTAATCACTGGAAATAAGATCCTCCTAAACACAAAAATGGGTGGACATGTGGCTCTCTTCACAAATGAAGCTCCCTTATTTGATGGAACATACTACTCTTCATGGAGGGAAATAATGAAAATGTATATGAATTCGAGAGGATTTGGCGTTTGGGACTCAGTATTATGTAATCCTTGGTACTTAACTACCTCAAAGAAAAAATCCAAAACTGCAAAAGAAGCAAAGAGAAACAATTCAATGCCATTAAAAGAAATCCAGAATGGACTCTCAAACCAGGTCAAAGAAAAGATGGGACACTGCACCTCTGCTAAATTATTATGGCTCCAACTGGAGAATTCCCATCATATTAAAGAAAATAACACAGAAGAATAAAATTCCAATCATATTAAAATACAAAACATAGAAGAAGAGAATTCCTATTAGATTAAAGAACAAAACACGAAAAAAGACACTTCCTATCAGATTAAAGTATAGAACACAGAAGAAGAAAAGTCCATCAAGGAATTGATTCATACCTCAATAATCACTGAAGAAAAACTATTGAATATTAGGAATGTTGTTCTAATTACATTAGAAGAGATTCGTATGGAACCATAAAATAGTTTATATATTAAAGTTCCTAGGGATGTTATTGACCATCTTGAATACATAGTTATGTGCACTCTAGAAGAGTTGGATAAACTTCAAAAGAAATATATGTTTCTACAACAACATTTGAATCAATCTAACAGAAATAAACATGAAAATCATGAAGAAAATATTCAGCTAGAAGACATTGAAGAAGATATCAAAATATTGAAGACCGAAGTTGTTGATCTAACAAAAGAAGTGGAAGAGTTGAAGACATATGACAAGCCCAATAAAATCATATAAGTATCAGAAGAGACAAAAGAAATGACCATCATTCTAAAGACTCAAATTGAGGAAGATAAGGAAATTGAAGAAGCCCTGAAGATTGAGTTGATTAAAAAGAAAGATTCATTTCACATGTTGGAATTGGAAGTTGTCAACCTCAAAAAGAAGAATGAAAAGACAAATGCAACATTCAAATTCCAGAACAACTCATCTATCCTGGATAGGATCTCGAATAGTCAAAGATCAGCCAATGAAAAAACTGGTCTTGGGTACAATAAGAAATAAGAAGGTGGTAAGTGGAACCCCATTCCCAAACATAAGAAAGGCTATCCCTCCTCAAAGGGAAAAAGTACAGTCACAGACAAAATACAAGCTTAGAACTTTGTTAAAGAAGGAAGCTATAAAAATCAAAACCAAGAAACATATCAAAAGGCAGACTTCTCATCTCAAAACAGACCCAAGTATGGAAACACCTTCAATGGCTATTTCTTTTCATGTCATAACTTTGGTCATAAAGAATTGGAATGCAAAAGTATTGAAAGGAAAGATTCAGGAAGGTCCAATAACTTAATGAGATGTTGGAGATGCAATTATGTTGGCCACACAACAAATTTTTTTCATACAATGAGATGTTACAACTATGATAGGCTTGGCCACAAATCCCAAGATTGCAGGAAATCAAGAAGTCAACCCATAAGGAATAATGCATACAATTCAGGAAGAAAATATAATGAAGTTTGGAAGAAAAGAAGAGATGACAAATCTCAAAAGAAAAATTCAGAAAGGAAAGGCCCAACAATTAGAGTGCCTCATGGAAAGATTTGGAGAAGAAGATTTGAAATTCAAAATAAGAAAGATGATGACAATATTGCACTCGAGATCGATAGAAAAATGATGGGTGAAGCTCCTAATAAGGAATATGAAGATCAAAGTTGTGCATATAAACTGGATCAAGCTCAAGAAATGAGAATTCATGAAGAAGAACATGGAAAAAGTGCAGATCTTGATAATATTCTATAAATAAATTGTTTATTATCCAATAAATGGAAAATGCAAAAAGAAAATTCTAAAGAAGAAGATGAAGAAGCTTCTATTGCATAAAATAGTAATGTTGATGAACTCTCAGATTCACCAATAGGATTGAGCAATGAAGAACTTGAGGAGTTTTCAATTTTAATTTGATGATCTACTCAATTCCTCCTTAACAAAAGTTATAAATAAAATCTAAAGAGGAAAGAAGCATATGAGTTCAAAACATATAAAGACAAAGCATGAACATGGAAATTGATTAACGACAAAGAGAAATAAGATCTCTTGGTATCAAACTGAAATTGCAAGAGGTTATTGAGCAAAATCATGGTTTGAAGAGCTACAATAGCCTGGTTATAAGAGGATTATAGCTTAAGTATCATGACAACTAAAGAATGTCTTTAGTATTTGAGGCAACAGTACAAACAATAGATCAAAGGACCAATTCAATCTTGTTTCTAAGGGACAAAAGTTGAAGTTGGTTTTTGCTGAGTCAAAGGACTGTGAATAAGATATTAAATTGGTTGAAGAATGGAAATTAAATTAATTGGTAATGATCAATGGTATTCCTATGAAATATCAGAATATAAAGAAGAATAAAGAGGCAGATCAAGAAAATCAGTAAGATTCACTCCCTTATCCTTACGACAAAGGGGAAAACCATATGAAACAGTAAATTCACAGGGGGAGAGAAGCAGTAACAGTTTCTCACTATTTGTCATTGATGTCAAAGGGGGAGAGATAAACAGTAAAAAAGTTCAAAACAAAGGAGGAGAGTACATGGACATGGGGAGTATAACCTCAGGGGGAGCAAAGAAACATCCCTTCTATCTTTTCTATCAAAGGGGGAGAAAGAAAGTCCAGTAAAAACAAGGATGCCAAAAATTGTTCAAATATGATGATTAAGAAGAACTAGTCTAAAGGGCGAGTTAGAAACTCAATTATGACAACCCTAAAGTTGTTTTACCTAGGTGTTTCCATCAATGCCAAAGGGGGAGATTGTTGGAAGTCTAGTTGTCATTGATGTCAACCATGGAAAATATATGCAAGAGAACGCATCAAAAGCTTAGGAAGGATAGAAATGTTCAGGACACACGTAGAGTCATAGTTGTCATTGATAACAACCATGGAAAAGGTATGCATGAAAACGCATAAAAATATCAAAGCTCTGGAGGGAAGCACATTATTTAACAAACAAAATATCCACACACGTAATAAAAAACACACCTCTTTAATACCTTTGGAAAGGTCGAGGGAAAAGTTGTTCATTGTTTGGTATTGAATATACTATATTATTACATCGAAGGTGTTTTTAATGGGAGGTTCCTCTTTGGGCCTTCGCCGTATGTCGATGGCATATCTAAGGCTTCCATATGTCATTTATTAATTCGTATCTTAAAACTACCATCTATCCTCCCTTCATCCATAGTCAATTGCATACGTGATGCAATGATGACCACTGCTTCGACTGCATGTGATTTAACTGTTAAACACTCATCAATCAGACTCACTGATAGACACAACTATTGAGACATAGGTTGTATTTGTTGCAATAGAGTGAATTGGTAGTAGGTGAGGACAACACACAAGTAGCAAGAGGTCGGTTTTGTGGACAACACAAAGAAACAAGAGGTTGGTAGGTAGGTTTTGTAATCTAGGATGATTAAATATATAGGGGAACATTTGTTTAACCTTCCACAAAATTTAATATTTTTAACATTAGACAACAGGAGTATCATTCACTGTTCTACGTTTTTTCCCTTCTCGTCGGAATCCGACAACCTAAATCTGCAAGAAATCACAAGTTTTTGTTGTTTAAATTTCATTTATGAATGCAGAAATAGATTTGGCATGATGAAAAACCCCTAGAGCACTCGGATTATAAATATTTAACCACTCAAATATGCAGATCCAACAATTTATCTCGTCGAATTTCGGGCAAATATCCCCGAAAAATATACCTAAAAAGGGAAAAAAACGTAGCACATTTAGACTACCTCCCATTCAACATTCCAATTATAACAAATTGATATGGGAATATATAATACTTACATATGATCCAATCTACTATTTCTAAAGTGACGGACAAGGCAATGACTATACATTTTGATTAATTTCCATGTACTGTATCCAACTTCCTCCACTATTTTCTTGTAGTGTGACGCACTCACTATCTACAACAGTAATTGTAACTCCATTCATGCATATTGAGTTACAACTTCCTCATACTGCTATTGTGTTCATATAAGGATTATTTTTCTGATAAGTTCCTTAAAAAATAACCATTTTGGAATGGAAAAAGTATTCCAACTAAGGCTAGGACTTATGCCTAACAAGTGTTGTTCACTTTCAATAATAATAAAAAATTAGAATAAATACAAATACCACTTTCATACCTTTACCCAATAAAAAAATATCATGTGAACAGAGCATCATTTTGGTTATGAACCTTCGGGCAAAAGGAACTAGTGACTGATAGCGAGACTATAAGTGAACTTTACTCTTTCCTCCCCTCCTTTCCTGCATCCACGTGATATATAGAAGTATTTTAGAGTCTCTCTTAAAGGTTATCTAGATAGAATTGGTTATCCCAAAGTTTCCAACAAAACAATTAAAAACAACCTCTTGGTAAGTCTCAATTTCATCCCTTCAAATATCGCCTGCTACAAACCCCTCTTACCGACTACTCCGATAATTTCAACATCTTCATCATCAATCTTTGGTAACACCTCCTCAAGCCATTCTACAACTAAATGTAAAATAAAAAAGTTTGTAATATGATTTAAATATTACCAACATAAATACATTTTAACCTCATACATTTCAACTTCCATTTATATTTTGAAATCTAATTTAACAACAAAAAAAATTTAAAATAATAAAAATGATTTATCTTATAATCACTAAAATATTATGTTGCAAACCGTCAAAATACATTGCTATCCATTCACTAAAAAACCATTCCCTATCGTTTGTTATTCTTTAAAAATTTAGTGTTTTAAAATAATACAAACATACCATTTCTCCTTGAACAATTCCAAAATAGAGACGAAGTCAAATTATCAAATTAGGAAATCCTTCAGTGCCCAAGAACGTTAAGTCGAGAAGGTGTCATGGAAAAAATGGTGCCTTTAAAGTACATATATTCACGAAGATGGCTAGATGGGGTATTAAAAATATCCTTATAAATGTATTAATCTAAAACCATCGACATATGCATAAGTTATTGCCTCTTGATACAAACTTTAAACCATTGTTGACAATATTTACAAACTAACTTCATATGCTATAGGACAATATTGGATTTCTTTCGGTGCTCGAACCACTACTAAGAGAAAATACAAACTAAGGGCAATTCACTTGTGGGTAATTATATGCATGATTTAGGTCAAATGATTAATTGATTTATTTTAGTTTGGGTGGGTGGTCCATACTTGTTTCTTGTCTATTTTGTATTAGGGTGTTTGGAGGTAGTAGTGATTGTTTGCATGTTTTACATTTTTAATTATGATATTACATAAAAGAAATATCCTCTAAAATAATGGTTGTTTTTTCCTCCTTCCTATTCATTTGGTGCATTTGCATTTATCACTGATCACTTGCTTAAATTGATCAAATTAGATTGTCGCAAATAAAGCTTGCACTAAGTCTAATCGGTGTTGTCTTCTACCCTCACTGACCACAATCATTGGACCAATTATATATATAAGGTAAATTCAAACACTTTAGTGGTAGCATAAAGGGTTATAGAAGGAAATTAGTTCGTTCTCATGATCGATTTGTTTGTTTTGTCGTTGTATGTCCAAATCTGTTGATTCATAGAATTTTACACAAAAGTTGTATGGGCTTCATTAAACGCATTAGATGTACTTTCAACTGATAATGTGGATCTAAATTATTGATCCAAAACTTTTATCATTAACCACTTTTAACTACATAGTTTTAAATCACTTAAGTGTTTCTTTTCCCTAACTTAAAAGGTATGCTAATTTATCATAAAACAAACAAACAAAAAAAATCAAGCTATGCTAATTTATCATAAAACAAAAAAAATAAAAATCATTGCATAATGCTTATTATTTCCCAACACATTGTTATAATCACATTAAAAAAATATAGCATCACACAATATCCTTTCTTGACGCATTTTCCATTTTCATTGCGCAAAAATATGTAACAATATTTCCCAATTCCTAGTGAAATGTCAACCTGCGTTATATTCTTCTTCGTCTTTGTGGTACCACGAGCAATAATCGCGATAGCGTACAACGAACCTTTTCTTTAACCGGTCAAACAATGAACATATGACAAGCACATGTGTGCAACCACAAGACATGGCAGATTGTCAAACCCATTTCGCACGTACAACTTCGGTCCCACCTCTCAATGGATTGACATGGAAANAAAAAAAAAAAAAAAAAAAAAAAATTGGAAAACAACAAATTCATTATTTTAACATTTTTTTTTGTTAGGAGGTTAAATTATCATGGAAAATAGTTTATTGAGATTAGCATTCGGTAGGGTTAAGGTTAAATGATATTAAAAAGTATTTGATTCTTTTCGAAGTAGTTTTAATGATGATTACAAGAGATATTGTTTTTTTAGTGAAGATTATTTAAATTAAAAGTTATTTTTGAACTTGGAGTATGACTTAGAACTGTTTTTTATTTGCTAAGAGCTCATCTTCCTTAAATAAAAAGAAACAAGTTAACTACTAAAAATTTAACCAAAGAAAAAATTCACTCACTATCTTCCACCACATACACATTTTGCATAATATAAAACACTTCACTAATCACAATATCATCTGACACTAAGATCTAAAACTGATTTGATACACAATGAAACATTTTCCTCCAAAGTGGGCTAATATATATGATGCTAACATATTAGCCACTCCCTAGTTTAAACATTAGTTTTTTTGAAACTTTTTGGCTGTTTTTTTGATGAGTTTTGTCATAATTTTTTTTTATGAGTTTTCTCATAAACTCCTAAAAAAATTGAAATAATTAATGGAATTGTATATATCAGTTGTTAAGATTGCATAATCTATGTTTTTTCAGGGTATTGGATCTCTTCATGTAATTTGAAAAATGGAAAATTACAATTTCACCAACAATTAGATAGTCAAATTATAATGACAATTAAAAAAAAAAAAAAACATGTAATGAAAAATTACAATTTCACCAATAATTAAATAGTCAAATTACAATGACAATTACTCAAAATTCACTCTAAGAATCCAAACAAAAAAAATTCATTCTCACCATCTTCCACCACATACACACTTTGCATAGTCACTAATCACACTATCATGTGACACTAAGATCTAAAACTGATTTGGTACACAAAGAAACATTTCCCCCAAAGTGGGCTAATACATATGAGGCTAACATATTAGCCACTCCCTAGTTTAAACATTAGTTTTTTTTTTTTTAATTTTGACTACTTTTTAAGATTGTACAATCTATATAAATTAAGAGTTTTTCACTATTGAATCCCTTCATATAATTTGAAAAATGGAAAATTACAATTTCACCAATAATTTAATCATCAAATTATAATGACAATTATTCAAAAAAAAAAAAAACAAATACATATAATTTGAAAAATAAAAATTTACAATTTCAAATAATTAAATATTCAAATTACAACCATTACCCAAAAACAAAAATCTTATATTTAGACTTGTACTATTAACCCCACCACATACCAATAACAACGAAGCATCCTTGTGGGGCTTGCTAAATTTGCGCCTTTCGGCCCAATTAACTTTTCCAGATAACTAAAATTTCTCCGTCTATCATAAACTTTGAAGTACGGTTATATAGGTATTGATATGGATGGCCTCATCCAACGCACTCAACGTTGCAACGCTGAGAATGAATAGCTATCTCCTTCAGCTCCACTAAGCAAAGCTTACACACATTTATTCAATTTTATACACTTCCATTTATTTTATCCATATCACGGCCGCTATGCAACATTTTCCTCAATTATAAGTTTTCTAATGAATAAAATGCGCCGATGATAATGGTAAGTGGGCGACTTCAACTTATCAGAATGTCGAGAAAGTTGGACAGATTGAGTGATACCAAACAAGAGCAGAGCATATTTTGA
>ML825129.1:0-17916 GCA_009831015.1 Picea engelmannii | reverse complement strand
TAATGATCCAACTATCTCCAAACATAGAGATAGTTGTTGAGAGAATCCCTCAACAACCTCCAACAAATCTCCAACAAATTCAAACCAAATCCAAACCAATTCTATTGTAATCATTATTCCAACACCCTCCCATAATGCTTACATTACAAGTGTTATATCATAATTACTATACTCAAATTTCAACACAGATATTTTTCTTGATATAGTCTTCATCAACACTCCTATCCACTCTGAAATCTTCTAGTATACGCTCTTTCCTCTCCACAACTTCGAGCTTCTCTTTCAACTCATTTAAGATAACACTCCTTGTGACCATCATTGATGAATTTGTAGAATTGATGCTTGCCTACCTCTTGAAGGATAATTTTGATACTGAGTTATCTTATGGATACACTACCATATGTGGAATTACCCCGAAGAGAAATTTTCAATAGTTATATAGGATAGTGATCTAATTACTGGATATTTTCAGTAGTCAATCATACAACTGGTCTTCTTTAAACACACCTACAACAATATACATAAGGATAACCTATAATTGACGATATTGAAGCACCAAAGTACAACAATAATCTCTAGCTTTTAACAGACTTGTAAACATACTCAACTAGTGAATATGTTCTTACATGGCACCGAAGTACGTCAAGAACTACTAGCCTAAGATATGTTACTATGTTCAATTCATTGGTTCCGCATTATAAATTTTTACACTCAAAATAATGTTAATAGATATTAGAACTAATTCAAAATATTATCTTCTACTAAAAAACTCAATGCAACAAACAACTACACTTAGCAAAAAAGTGCATCAAACAAATTATTCCATCTTTAATCAATATATTGGAAGAAAATTATAAAGACCAAACTCCTTGTAGCGCTTCCACTTCAAATCTCGTCGGATCTCCATTGGGAATATAATCATATGTTTCTGCACTTGATTTAACACCAAAGGTTTGCACCTTTGGTTCCTTTTCTCCAAGATTCAGTAGCACCTAAACGCTGAAAATCGTGGTCACTCAGATGCCAGTCTTCAATTTGGGGTGACTTGGCTGCAATCCTCCAAGCAACCAAGCAACAATCGTGATTTTAATTCCAGCAGAATGCAAAGAAGACTTATGAATAAGAACATCATTGATTCGGGTCAGAACCTTTGGATCAACGATTGCACACAGTTAGACAACAATTATTGCAGGCATGAGATTCAACTGGATTTCCTCTTTATAACCACAACTTTGGTGATGGCGATTAAAATTTGTGTAGTTGGCTACTCATACCCCATTCTGTATCATCCTTCATAGACCCATCAAATCTCCCTTCAACGGAAAGCAAAATTTTCACAAGCAACACCTTTATTCATGCAGTGGAATTAACCTTCACAGACACACTGAAAAAAATATAAACACACGACAACAATCAATTTACAACACTAAAAACGACTATCACTGCACCCACATTCTTCTGACCCTCTTGCAAGGGAGTCAGGACAGAACCAGCTGCAATAGAAAAGATAAAATTCGAAAGAGTAGCCATAGCACATGATTATACACACAAATAATAATTTATATTACCAATATTATGCACAATATTACAAGTATATATAGTTGGAATCAGATCTAACTATCTCCAAACATAGAGATAGTTGTTGAGAGAATCACTCAACAGCCTCCAACAAATCTCCAACAGATTCAAACCAAATCCAAACCAATTCTATTGTAAGCATTATTCCAACATCCATCCCATGCATACTAATAAATATATGATCATTTATTAACATTAATATATAATCGTCATATTATTAAAAATCCTCATAGTAATATTATTATTGTTTAAAATTAATGTAGTAATATCGTATTGTTCTAATGTACTACTAATGTAAAATACATTAATAGTAATGATATAGAAATAAATAAATATATAATAATATAGTAGTAGGTATTATTATTTATTCAATAAAATAATAGGATGTAATAATTTTAGAAAACTTAAAATAAAATAATTAAAATATTTTCTTTGTAAACTTTTCTTATTTTTAAATATAAATAATTATGTTTCCAATAACTATATAACATTAGTTATATAATTAATGATATTAATGTTATCCAAGTACCCACTTAATTAAGAATGTTATATTAACGACACATTAATATCACAATAATGTTACATTAATAATCTTAATAATGATAATGTTACATAAATATAATTTTAATAATGTTACATTAATTTTAATATTAATGTTATATTAATGTTAATAGTATTGGAGAGAGAGAGGGAGAGGGGGGGGTAGAGAGAGAGAGAGAGAGAGAGAGAGAGAGAGAGAGAGATGGGGGTGGAGAAGAAGTTAAAGAGATATAGGAAGAGATAGGTAAACAGAGAGAGGAGAAGGGAGAGAGAGAATGAGGGAATGCAACAGAAAGTGGGAGAGAAAGAGAGAGAGAAAGTGGGGGAGAGAGGGGAAAATAGGGAGAGAGGGAAGGAGGGGGAGAGGGTGGAGAGAAAGAGGGGGATAAGGGGGGAGAGAGTGAGAGAGAGAGAGAGAAGCGGGGGGAGGATTGAGGGATGGATAGAGAGAGAGGGGTGGATGTTATGAAATGAGATACACTTCCACACTAAACCTAGCAGAAGAGAAAAATAATTTAATCAAGAACATAAATGAAAAATCAATCACACAGCACACAAATATTTTACCCTGGAAACCCAAACCGAAAAAACCAACATTCCTTGAGCGTTATTCTCTCTCTTGTTGTCTTATTCAATCTGAATAAAATGTTACATGTCTAACTTTGCTCCACACCTAAGACACAATCGAAATCATACCCTCTTTCCCGTGCAAGAAAAACCTTGTATCCAATATGGATTACATTTGCATGAGCAACAACCTACATCTAAATATTTCTCTAAAGACTGGCCATCCTACGATTCATTTATTATCATCCTTACGACCTTACAACATGCCTCTTTACAGGCTTTACAACAAGCTATTAGCCACAAATCCCATGAATCTCAAGATTTTGTTACAGTCGACTCCAAGTCAGATAACTAGTCGACTACCAGTCGGACTTCATTCGGTCACCACATGCCCGCCTATTGACCTCTTTTTAGTTGACCTCTTCTGCTTATTTTGTATGCCTTTACCATGCCGAACCACCTCGACCTTTGAATTTGACTTTACCCAGTCGACTAACTTCGACCTTTGACTTTATGTCAATCTACCTCAACCCTCAACCTGATGTCGATCCACCTTGACTTCGATCGTCATTTGATCCACCTCGACTAGAATTTCATTGAAAATAATATAACAACCCAACATTATCCCACTTGTTGTCTTCTTTGCTAAAACTAGGAAAAGAATGCCCACTTCGTTCACAGACCCAGGGAAAGAATGCCCAGTTCCTATTTGCACCAAGAGAACTTCACAAAACTCATAGACTTGGTCGACGAGTCTACGATGTTTTCCAACATGTCTACTTTCTCTAGCAACACCTTGTTATTTTCCATCATATATGTTGTGAAATGGTATTGTACATCAATGTTCTTAGTATTCGAATGATAAGCAGGGTTCTTTCCTAGAAATATTGTGCTTTGATTGTCGCAACTTATCTTCATAGCTCTTTTCTCAAACTCGATTCCTGAACACAGCCTTTGCATCCATACCGCTTATTTACTTCCATGAGTGGCTGCCATGTATTAAGATTATGTTGTTGACAAGGCTATGACTGCCTATCACTTACTCATCCAGCTTATTCCTCCACCGAACATCTTGAAGACATATCCGTTGGGCGACCTCCGTCGATCCAGATCTCCATATCAGTCGACGTCAACAAAGCCATGTACATTTAATTTACCACTGTCACTTCCAGGTTTTCCTTGGTATCATATAGCATAGTCCTTTGTGCCACACAAATACTTGAATACTCTCTTGACAGTTATCCAATTCTCATTTCCAGGTGTCGACATGTACCTTCTCAAAACTCCCACTACATGGGCAAGGTCTGGTCGAGTGCAGACCATCACATACATTAGACGACCAACAACATTTGCATAGGGAACATGTGCCATGTCCTCTATTTCTTTTTGTGTCTTTGGACAACGTTCAACAGTTAACCTTTCTCCCACAGGAATTGGCACCTTTATCGGTTTGCAATCCTACATGTTGAAACGTTTCAGAACTATTTCAATATACTTCATCTGATTCAACCAGATATTTCTAGTGGCTCAGTCTATTTTAATATCCATTCCTAGAATGAAATTAGCTACATCAAGATCCTTCATGTCAAACTTGGAGGATAACTTCTTCTTCACCTCCTTTATTGCATCCATGTTGTTTCCAATCAACAACATGTCATCGAAATGCAAAGCTACATATATGAAACATCCATCTTCTTCCTTGGAATATATGCAGTGATCAACTTTTCTTCTCTCAAATCCCAAACTAAAGATGTATGTGTCGAACATATGGTACCACATCCTTGGCAATTGCTTTAGACCATACATGGATCTTTTCAGTTTGCACACCAACTCTTTCTTTCCCTTTACAATAAATCCTTTAGGATGTTTCATGCGGATTTTTTCTTTTAGGTCCCCATGTAGGAACGATGTCTTCACATCCATATGTTCTATTTCTAGATCAAATGTTGCAGCGAGATACATTAGTACTCTAATGGAAGTTAATTTTTCAACAGGGGAAAAAATATCACCGAAGTCGACTCCCTCGACTTGGGAATACCCTTTTTCTACGAGTCAAGCTTTAAACTTCTCGACTTGTCCCGCGGCATTCATATTATTCTTAAATACCCATTTTCTACTGACGGGATTTCTTACACTAGCTAACCTGACTAAATCCCATGTATCATTCTTGTGCAAGGATTACATCTCTTCGACCATGGCGTCCTTCCAGAGTTTACCCTTTGTCGAGTCGACTACCTTACCAATCGACTTGGGCTCATTGTCGATGGAAATTAACACGAATGTGGAAAGGAAGTCGGGTGGAAAATACCTTTCGATTGGTTTTATTACTCTTTTTGGCCTCCTTACTATGAGATTCTGTTGTTCCACCTCTTCCTCTTTTTCAGTTGATTCATCTGAATCATCTTCTTCATTCCTCAGTTCAAACCGCACCGTCTCAGGGTAGATCTTGGTCTGACCAATTTCCTCAGGCTCAGACTTACCTTTGACTTCTCTGAAGACCACATCTCGACTGTACACTGTACTTCTTGATGAAATATCCCAGATCTTATATCCTTTCATTCTTTCTTTGTACCCAATGAAAATACATTTGACTTCCTTCTTGTCCAACTTGCTCCTCTTTTCCTTCGGAACATGCGCAAATGAATCACATCCAAATACTTTGAGATGTGAAATTGAAGGCTTCTAATCTGACCATACCTTAGGTGGATTCGTTTCCACTAGCTTCGATGAAGGATACATATTCACCAGATATCTTGCATTTTCAACTGCCTCCACCCTAAATTCTTGTGCGAGCCCAACACCATTGATCATGCTCCTTGCCTTGTTCATCAACGTTCGGTTCATTCTTTTGGTAACTCCATTTTTTTGTGGGGTATATGGTGTGGTATTTTGGCTTGCTATGCCACACTGCTTACAAAACTGTTCAAATTCATTTCCATAGAATTCACCACCATTGTCAGTTCTCAACACCTTAATCTTCTTATCTATCTAGTTTTCTACAAGAGCTTTAAAATCTTTCAATTTCTCGAAAATCTATGATTTATTCCTTAGGAAATATATCCATGTCTTCCTAAAAAAATCATCTATGAAGGAGACATAATATAGGGATCCACCAAGTGAAGTCATTGTAACTAGGACAAACACATCATTATGCACCAATTCTAGAATCCCATTTTCCCTTGTCGCTCCAAATGGGAACGTCACCCAACATTGTTTTTCATATACACAATTTTCACAAAAGTCGACTTCTAAACCACATTCAAGAAAACCTTCGACCATACATTTATTGTGCATAGCTCAAACTCCTTTTTCTCCAATGTGTCCCATCCTCTCGTTCCATAGCATGGTCGGGTTGATTTTATCACGTCTTGTCAAGTCAGTTTGTACCGAATCAGCCCGAGTAGAGTCGAGCTGAGTCGAATTCGAGTCAAATTCAAGAGAAGCAATTTTTTGCATCCAATCGCGTCGACATTCCCTAACAACTTGTATTTTTTTCAAATACGAACTCCTTTCATTAAGACCATCACACCTTTGGGCATCCCGGACGAATCCTTTGAAACAGAGTGTGCACTCCAACATCACTCATATTTCTTAAATATATCAGGTTTATTTCCAAACCTGGAATGTGTAGCATACCTGGAAGGGTTATTTTCCTCCCATCCTGCAGTATCAGCCGAACTCTTCCTCGTCCGACAATTTTGGTTGTCGGGTTGTCCCCCAATAGCATGCCACCTCCATCATATCGTTCATACTCGTAGAACCATCCTCTATGTGGTTTCATTTAATAGGATGCTCCTGATTCGATCAACTAAACACATTGATCCAACTATGTACTGGTCGATGCTAGATACACATCACCTCCCTTTTCTGGGGTCGTCTTTCTCTCATTCGAATGCTTCTCGTCAGATCCCGTATTGAATTCCATCTCCCTCGACGTACGATCCTTTTTGTAATTCCCATCTTTACCGCATTTCCAGCATCTTCTTGTCGACTGAACGAGGTATTTAGATCTACCCTTCTACTTAGACTTTATACCAGAAAATTTTCTTTTATTTCTTTCAACGAGTCAACCTCTCACCACTAAAGCATCTTTGGTTGATCCTTCCATGTTCTTTCTTCTCATTTCTTCTGACATTAGAGAATCAACCACGTCTTCTAGCGCTAGAGTGGTTGTATTACTGCTTATAGCCATGACTAAGCTATCCCAGGAGTATGGAAAAGAACATAATAGGATTATACACTTCTCCTCCTCAATGATTTTAATATCCATAGACAATAACTGGCTTAAAATGGCATCGAACACATTTAAGTGCTTAGTCACTGAACTTTCATCACTCATTCTCAGAAGATACAATTTCTTTCTGAGAAAAAACTTATTTACCAGATATTTCGATTGGTATAAGCTTCCCACCTTTTCCCACAGTTTCTTAGTCGAATATTCACTTGAGACATTTAGTAGTATCGAATGTGTAAGACAAAGATGAATCGTACTTCTTTTTATTCTTTCAAGTTTCTCACATTCTTCCATCGACATGTCTGTCGGCTGGAGTACCTGGACAGACCATTGTCCATTGTTCTCAAGCTACAAGAATATATTCCATTTTAAGCTTCCAAAGCTCAAAATTTTGACCATTGAATTTTTCTATCTCTATTCTTGAACTGCTCACCATTATTTACCACGATCTTTAATACATTTTATGACTTACAACTCTTACTGTACCTAGGTTTTATCTCTCATATTCAATATTGGTAAATCAATATCTGTCACACACCCACTACGACAACCTAGATTTTTCGTCTTTTTCTTCAAGGGACAAAATCCCCGAATTTCTATGGGGCCTAGCATAGACCATCCCTTCCCTTAACCTCCTCCAAGCAACCACAACCTAGCCTTAGCGCAAGAGCCTTTCGCAACTCGCAAGTTGGGAGTCAAGGCTCTTGACTCCTCTTTCTCCAAATGTCGATACTCGAGATGTGATACGGGTATGGCTCCCTCCTCACTAGCACCTGTTACATGTAACCGTAGGCTAGGCTAAACACTAGCAGCACTCACAAATCGCGACTTCTCTAGTTGGAGTGTTGAGCCCTCATGCTCCTCCTTTGCGAATCCCCAAGATGCAAGAGGCCAACATTATGTGGACTCTACCAAGCAACGTGTACAAGCCACTTGTCTCCTCCACTGTACTCTTCTTACAAGCTGCGTTGCTGCTGCTCGTCGCATGAGACCTCGGCTCTCGGCGTTTTGCGACCTTAGCGATCAAGGGGAAACTTCTTCATCTTGCGAAACCCTGAGCCACGATAAGTCAACAATGGGTTGACTCTTTCCCAGGCGGCATGTGTCCACCACCTGTCACCCGCTCCCACCTTTCTCTGGGCGCTTGTTGTCACGCCACCTGTCAACCACATGGTCCCCACCTAACGGGTGTGCCATGTGTTTGCACGAGCCCTCAACTCTCAGCACTTCGCGACTTCTGCAGTTGAAAGGAGATTCTTTCAACCTTTGAACCCCCGATGCGCGATACCACGTGGAAGTTCTGATCCAACGGTTCTCCCGTGCCTTGGATCCAACGACCACAATCACATCGCGATTTTGTGAATTGTGAGTTCGTGCAGTCCTACCCTTGACCATTCCAAGTCGCGAGTCAGCGAAATGCTACCCGAATGCCACGCATCCTGTGCCGATGGACGATTTCGAATACTTCGGGACTTTCAAGACATTGTCGAGTCCACTCTCATGCCTATGCAAAGGTTAATATCGACGGTCAATAGAGCTCTGATAGATCCTTGGATCTACGGTCCCGGATCCCATCGCTACTTGCGAAGGCTGAGAGGGTCGAGGTGTTAACGCTTATGCTCCTCCTCTAGATCCATCGGTCTTGACAGATCTGGGGTATTTCCAAAAGGATTTTTCGACCATTCATCTACCACGATGGGGTATTCTCTTTCGATAATTGGACTCACTATCCTTTCTAAGATTGAATCATGAAATTCAACCTCTTGGAGCTTTAAACTCCCACGACTCCGAGACCTTAGAGAGATACTCTTTCTTGCATAAGGTTTCCAGACCCAGATCACATGAACCTTCAAACGGTTCTTTGGAAATTGTCCCTGATCTTAGTCGAGTATCTGGGTAGAGGTTCGGTACATTTGCAAGGTTTATGGGGTAATTCCCCAGGAAGAGTACTCTCGAGGAGCCTTCCTATAATATTATGAGAATCAAGAAAACAAGACAATTCTCGGTGAAGCGAACCCATGCCCCAGACTTAATCATTTGTATAGAAACCAACTATGGCATGTAAGTATACACATGCATCCATTATTTCTAGTCTAAAACACCAGGCAATCATTCCACACAGAAATCATTATGGGAATATAAACATGAGCATGTATTCATGATATTCAATTCAAAATACAAGGCATAAAACACTTATCAGATCCACCAAGCGTGATGCAACTACTGAGAGGGGTGCTCGTTTCCACCCAACCGTAGGCTCAGTGACTCCAAACGGATTTACCACTAGCCACCCCCGAGCTAGACCATGATGCTTTGAGATTCAATCTCCTACTTCCAGCTCAACAAAAGTCAAGGACAAAGGTTACTCTCCTTCTCCTGATACAGAAAATAATCCAGGATGAAGGTTACTCTCCTTCTCCTATGTTCAGAACTCCCTGTGTTTTCCAGAGTTTCTTCAGTTCTCTTCCGTGATCCCCGTCGTGCGCTCTCTCTCTCTACCCTTTACCACACTTCCTCTCTTGCCTTTTCTCTGCAAGATTGCATGTGGCACGAATTTCCCCGTCTGTGGTCAGGTCTGAGAGATTTTACGGATGGGAAGTTCACCCCCATCCCCTCATTAACTCTTGAGGAGACTCCCCACCTACCAATCTGATGGAAAAACCATTCTAGGGTTAGAGAGTTGATTTGGTCTTTGAGCAAGTAAAAACCAGTACGGTACTGGCTAGGTGGAAGTTAGCACAACCATTCCAGGTCCCTTCCACCACCTCTCATTAACCATCGTGGTCTCTTTTAGCACATCCCCCTCCCAGGAGTCATGCAACACATATTCATAACATAATTTACATTCATCGATCTTTTATACAAAGGTCCGTCAATTCAAACATTCACATCTTTTAGTTTGCCATAGTTCTTGGCCACTATAGTTATTTTTACAGACTGGGGGAAATAGGGTGTTACAATTCCCTCCCCCTTAAAGGAACATCGTCCTCGATGTTTTATCTATCAATATGATGTGTATGTATAGAAGTAAACAAAATCAGATATGCCTTTTTCATGGCATCTTCCATTTCACACGTAGCCTCATTTGGGCCAAAATGTTTCCACTGCACCTTGACCTGTGCAATGGTTCGGTTTCTGAGTGGGGTTTCCTTTCTATCCAGTATGCATTGAGGTTCTGGCAGGTATTCTCCCTCCAGTTCCACCTGGATCACAGACCAGTCAATTATATGATTAGAATCATGTACATATTTCTTCAATAATGAAACATGGAAAGCATTATGTGCTTTTACTGTGGGAGGAAGTGCTAGCGTATAGGCTACAGGTCCCACTCTATCTAGAACTTAAAAGGGTCCACAATACCGAGGTTCCAACTTGGCACAATCTCCCATCCTCAGGGAACTCTTCCCGGGCCTAACTCTGAGATATACATGGTCTCCCATCTTGAATTCTCTTAGAGTTCTCTTTCGGTCAACGCAACTTTTCTGTATGTTCTGAGCGACCTTTAGATTTTGTTTTATCTGTATCACTTGTTGTTCCAATTCTTTCAACATGTCTGGTCCAATAGTAATTTTGTTTACGGGATTACTCCAACTGACTGGAGTGTTGCACGACCTACCATAGGGGACTTCGAAAGGACTCGTCTTCAGGGATTCTTGGTAGCTGTTGTTGTAGGCAAATTCCACCAGTGGCAGGTAATCTTCCCACTTTTTGGGTTGATGCATTACATGCATCCTTAGCATGTCTTATAATATTTGGTTCACTCTTTCCGTCTATCCATTGGTTTGAGGATGACAGGTTGTGCTAAATAGTAATTTGGTCTCCAGACCAACCATCAAGGATTTCCAAAAGTTGGAAGTAAATTTCGTGTCTCTATCAGACACGATCTATTTAGGCATACCATGTAGTCTGAATATCTCCTTCATGAATACGTTGGTGATGTCTATTGCCTTTCAAGTTGACTTAATGGGGATAAAATGAGCGGACTTGCTCAATTTATCCACCACTACCATGATGGTGTCATTCTGTTTGGTCAAGGTTGGTAATCCGGTGATGAAATCCATGGAGATGGTTTCCCATTTCCATTCTGGGATTGGTAGAGGTTGTAATAATCCTACTGGGTGTCGGTGTTCTTCTTTAACCTGTTGGCATTCTATGCATTTGGCTAAGTACTCAGCTATGTCTTTCTTCAATCCAAGCCAATAGAATTGTTTCCTGGTGGCTGTGATCATCTTCTGGTATCCTGGATGACCAGTATATGGTCTTTTATGTAGTTCATCCATTATGAACCTCTTCAAGTCATCACAATCTGGAATATACAATCTGTTTTTGTAAGTTAGTAGGCCTCCATATATCATTTGGTAGCCTTAATACTTTATCCCTGTGGGTTCTTGATCCAGGTACGAGGTCACGGTCTGGAAGAATGTGTCGGTTTCTTGTGCATTCTTAACTCTTTCCCTGGCGTTGGTCTCGCAGGTGCTCACCGCTGCCAGATGAATTATTTTCATACGTCTGCTAAGGGCATCAGCCACCTTATTTTCCTTTCCCTTGATATGTTTGATTTTGAAATCAAACTCACTAAGAAGGGCCATCCACCTATCTTGTCTGGCATTGAGCTTTGGTTGGTCAAACAGATATCGCAATCCATAGTGGTCTATCATAAGTACAAATTTCCTTCCCAGGAGGTAATGCCTCCACATTTTTAAGGTGTGCAATATGGCGACCAGTTCTAGATCATGGGTCACATAGTTGACTTCATGCTCATTCAATTTTCGAGATTCATAGCAGACTACACTTCCTTATTGCATAAGGACTCCCTCGAGCCCTTCCTTACAGGCATCTGTGCACACGAGGAAGTCGTTTTCTGGATCAGGGATCTTCAACATGGGTGCATGGGTCAGAAGGTGTTTCAGGGATTGAAATCTTTCTTCACATTCTTTTGTCCACGTGAATTTATCTCCCTTCTTCTGGAGGGCAGTGATTGGGCAACCAATCTTGGAGAATTCTTTTATAAATCTCCTATAGTATCCTACTAAGCCCATAAAGGATCTTATATCTGAAATGTCCTTTGGGGTAGGCCATTCCATGATAGAACAGATCTTGTCAGGGTCTACTGCTACTCCTTTTTAAGATATGACATGGCCTAAGTAATGTATTTGCTTCTGGAAAAAGTCGCACTTGCTAAATTTGGCATAGAGATGATGTTCTCTTAGCACTTGAAGCACAAGTCTAAGATGTTCCTCATGTTCCTCTCTATTCTTGGAGTAAATTAATATATCATCAATAAAAACCAGTACAAATTTGTCTAGGAATTTGTTGAGCACATTGTTCATCAAGCACATAAAAGTGGCAGGGGCATTGGTTAATCCAAATGGTACTACCACAAACTCATAGTGGCCATATCTCGTCCTGAAGGAAGTTTTGTGGATGTCTTCACCCTTGATTCAGACTTGATGGTATCCAGAGCTCAATTCAATCTTTGAGAAGATGGAAGCACCTCCCAATTGATCAAACAGGTTATTGATCATGGGTAAGGGGTACTTGTTCTTTATGTTTACCTTATTGAGTTGTCTATAATCTATGCACATTCGGAGGGTACCGTCTTTCGTTTTCACAAACAGGACTGGTGCTCCCCATGGAGACACGCGGGGCCGGATATAGCCTTTGTCCATCATTTGTTTTACTTGTAATTTAAGCTCAACTAGCTCAGGTGTGCTCATCTTATAGGGTGTCCTAGACACGGGCACTGCTCGTAGTGAAAGTTCTATCGAGAAGTCAATGTCCCTTCTCAGAGGTAAACCCAGTACCTCTTCCGGAAACACATCTCTATATTCTCTTAGTGTGAGGTGGTCTTCGAGGCTTGGTTTGTCATCTTCAACTGATTCCAACACCTATATCGCATATAGTGGACATCCCTTTCTGCAATACTTTCTCATTTGAAGGGCTGATATTCATCTCACCGAGACAGGTTTTTGGATCCCTCGAAGGGTTATCCATATTCCTTCTTCACTTACACATTCTAAGGTTTTATGGTAATAGTCCAGTCTGGCTTTATATGTGGCTATCCAGTCCATACCAATCAACAGGTCATACAATCCTAGGGGTAGTATGTTAAGGGTTGCTTGGGTGGGGAATTCACCCATATTGAATTGGCAAGCTGGTATGACCTCTGCTACCTTTCTTTTGGTGCCACTGGCTCACTATACCAACCATAGCTTGGTGTGTTCATGTGGTTGTAATTTACACTTATCAATAGCCTTAGGAGCTATATAACTCAAATTTGAACCAGGGTCAATTAGAATAGACACTAGATGGTTGGTGATCATACCTTCCATCTCCACCACTGAAGCTTGGTGGTCATCTTGTTTATTATCCACAGCTGCATAAATTTGCGGCATACTCCTGGCCACATCATTGATGGTGGTAGCTTCTTGAATGTTGTAAATTCTCTGACTGTTTTGTTGTCAGTGCCGACAGTCCCTTAGTAGATGTTCTTCTCCACAACCCCAACATTTCAAGGGTTCTCTCTTTGGGTTATCAATCTTTCCTGGGGTAGATCCAGAAGGTTTATTACCACTCTGGGAGGGGAAATTTTGCTGATGTACACTTCGGGTTGGGAAGCTCATCCTTGAGTCCTTTTTATAGTTTTTAAATCTTGGGGATTTAAACCCCTTTTTCTGGAATCCCAAACTATTCTTCTGCTTCCAGCCTTCGTGAGGTTATGTCCAATGCCCAAGTTGTTCATAATAATATCTTTCCTTTCAGATAGTGTCTTCTAGGGTCTTTGGCTTGTCAAACTCAATCTTGTTCTAATAGTCCTTAGGTAGTCCACTGATGAATCATTACACCTTTTCCTTTTCTGCTTTTATATAGGGTGCGTACCTCAGCAACTCAAGGAATCTGCTGACATATTCCTCTATGGTGAGTTGCCCCAGTTTGGGTTCATAGAATTCTTTAGTCTTTTCATCAAAATATTTTTTCGATAGATACTTCTTCCTGAAGTATTTCTCAAACCATTCCCAAGATAGGTCCTCTTCGTGAATCCATTTTACATTCTTAAGGTCGTCCCACCAAATGGAAGCCTTTCCGTTCAAGTTGAAAGTGGCTACTCGGGCCTTCAAGTTTTCTGAGAAGTCATCGACTCTGAAATACTTCTTTAGTCCAAGCTGCCAAGCCTCCACTTCCTCCCCCTTCTTTATTTCACCGTCGAAATAGGGTGGTTTGGCCTTCTTGAATTCTTCAAGATTATGAATTTTGGAATGCTTTCGCTTCTTCTGTTTTCTTCGGGAATAAGAATTAGTTCTGCTACTAGAAGATCCCTCTGATTCGCCAGTTTCCTTTCCAGAGGAATCGTTCGACGCTTGTCCCTTATCTCTGGGGTGGAATTTTCTTGAGGTTCTCTTCCCAGTGTGGTCACTTAAAATACCACATTTTTTCATCTCATGTGGACTTCGATTTTTCTTTGTCTCTCGTCGGTCCGCGTGACTAGTGTTAGGTCCATGCTACAATTGTCTTTGTATGTCGGATAAACTCTGCAGCAAGACTGCATCAATTTCCTTTTTCTTCTCTTGCTCTTTTATCAACCTCTCGTTTTCGGCCTTGCATCTCTATAGTTCTACCATGAGGCTTCTCACAGTCTCAACTAGATCTGGAGGGGTCTCTATCGCTCTCCTTTCATCAGACTCTTCATCTCTATTGTGGGATCCATCCCCCACTTTGTGGTGCATCACCATTCTATGCGTTTGTAGTTTCCCATGGTTGATTGTCCGCTTGTGTGCAGGAAAAACACTTGTTGTTAGTCAATATTTATATTCATTCATAACTAACGCAAAATTCATATTTTTCAAATGCATATACACAATAGGAATTTTCATTCTTAACTTTGAATTTTGATAAAGGGGGTTAAGATAGAGGGTTACTCCTTTTAAGACTACTTCAAATGGAGTTTTTGCACAACTCCTTCATGAGCCCAAGCAGGCCAAGTGTTGTAACCATGCTCTGATACCAATTTGTCACACACCCACTACAACAACCTAGATTTTTCGTCTTTTTCTTCGAGGGACAGAATCCCTGAATTTCTATGGGGCCTAGCACAGACCATCCCTTCCCTTAACCTCCTCCAAGCAACCACAACCTGGCCTTGAGTGCAAGCGCCTTTTGCAACTCGCGAGTTGGGAGTCAAGGCTCTCGACTCCTCTTTCTCCAAACGTCGATACCCGAGATGCGATACTGGTATGGATCCCTCCTCACTAGCACCTGCTACATGTAACCGTAGGCTAGGCTAAACACTAGCAACACTCCCAACTCGCGACTTCACTAGTTGGAGTGATGAGCCCTCGTGCTCCTCATTTGCGAAACCCCGAGACGCGAGAGGTCAATGTTACGTGGACTCTGCCAAGCGACGGGTAAATGCCACTTGTCTCCTCTGCTGTACTTTTCTTACGAGTTGTTTCGCTGCCACTCGTTGCATGAGATCTCGGCTCTCGACGTTTCGTGACCTTAGCGATCAAGGGGAAACTTCTTCATCCTGTGAAACCCCAAGTCACGATAAGTCAACAATGGGTTGACTCTTTCCCAGGCGGCATGTGTCCACCACCTGTCACCCACTCCCACCTTTCTCTGGGTGCTTGTTGTCACACCACATGTCAACCACGTGGTCCCCACCTAACGGGTGTGCCATGTGTTCGCATGATCCCTTGATGCTCGACACTTCGCGACTGCTGCAGTCGAAGGGAGATTCTTTCAACCTTCGAACCCCCAATACGCGATACCACGCAGAGGTTCTGATCAAATGGTTCTCCTGTGGCTTGGATCCAACGACCACGATCACGTCGTGATTTCACGAATCGTGAGTTCGTACAGTCCTACCCTTGACCACTCCAAGTCACGAGTCAGCGAAATGATACCCAACTGCCATGCGTCTTGTGCCGATGGACGGTTCTGAATATTTCAAGACTTTCAGGATGTTGTCGAGTCCACTCTCCTACCTATGCAAAGGTTAAGATCAACGGTCAATAATGCTCCGACAGATCCTTGGATCTATGGTCCTGGATCCCATCGCTACTTGCGAAGGCTGAGAGGGTCGAGGTGTTAATGCTTGTCCTCCTCCTCTAGATCCATCGGTCTTGAAAGATCTTGGGGATTTTCGAAAGGATTTTCCAACCGTTCGTCTACCACGATGGGGTATTCTCTTTCGATAATTGGACTCGCTATCCTTTCTAAGCTTGAATCACGAAATTCAACCTCTCAGAGCTTTAAACTCCCACGACTCCGAGACCTTAGAGAGCTACTCTTTCTTGTATAAGGTTTCCAGACCCGGATCACATGAACCTTTAGACGGTTCTTGGACAATTGTCCCTGATCTTAGTCGAGTATCTGGGTAAAGGTTTGGTATGGTTGCAAGGTTTATGGGGTAATTCTCGGGGAAGAGTACTCTCGAGGAGCCTTCTTAGAATATTACAAGAATCAACAAACAAGACGATTCTCGGTGGAGCGAACCCATGCCCCAGACTTAATCATTTGTACATAAACCAACTATGGCATGTAAGTATACACATGCATCCATTATTTCCAGTCTAAAACACCAAGCAATCATTCCACACAGAAATCATTATGGGCATATAAACATGAGCATGTAGTCATGATATTCAATTCAAAATACGAGGCATAAAACTCTTATCAAATCCACCAGGCGTGATGGAACTGCTGAGAGGGGTGCTCGTTTCCACCCAACCGTAGGCTTAGTGACTCCAAACGGATTTACCACTAGCCACCCCCGAGCTAGACCACGATGCTTTGAGATTCAGTCTCCTACTTCCAGCTCAACGGAAGTCAAGGACGAAGGTTACTCTCCTTCTCCTGATACAAAAAAATAATCTAGGACGAAGGTTACTCTCCTTCTCCTATGTTCAGAACTCCCTATGTTTTCCATAGTTTCTCCAATTCTCTTCCGCGATCCCTGTCGCACGCACTCTCTCTCTACCCTTTACCACACTTCCTCTCTTGCCTTTTCTCTGCAAGATTGCATGTGGCACGAATTTCCCCATCTGTGGTCAGGTCTGAGAGCTTTTACGGATGGTTGGTTCATCCCCATCCCCTCATTAACTCTTAAGGAGCCTCCCCACCTACCAATCTGACGAAAAATCCATTCCAGGGTCAGAGAGTTTCTTTGGTCTTTGAGCAAGTAAAAACCAGTACGGTACTGGCTAGGTGGAAGTTAACGCAACCATTCCAGGTCCCTTCCACCATGAGAACCAGGACATCATAAGTCCCGAAACCCCGAGAATCAATCTGGACCATCCGTCTGCGAGGACAGGTGGCAAAGGATCGTGCGGCGTCGACGTTTTGTTCATCGAAGTTTTCGATGGTAAGGAAATTGGGTAACAGGAGATCGCGATCCGCGATCTCCTGATAGGATCTGAACCATCCAAACAGCAGGGACACGTGGCGAGAGATCCCAGAAAGTCGGAGTTCGGAAAATCGGGAATCGGTGTATCGGGGATTTCAAGGACATGAAACCCTTACATTACAAAACCACGATATGCGAAATCCCGATATCATCATGAGCCGTTGATACAAGGGACACGTGGCAAAGGATCCCGAAGAGTCGGAGATCGGGAATCGGGATTCCCGGAGACAAGAGATTTGTGCACAAGGAAATCGCGATACGCGATTCTCCGATACAATCAGGACCGTCCATCCTTTGAGGGACGCGTGTCAGTGGATCTAACATAGTCAGGGTTCGGCATATCGGGGTTTACGAATGCAAGGAACTCTTGCCATACGGAATTGCGAACCGTGAAACCCCGATGAGTGGGAGCCAGATGTCAAACCCACTAGCGGAGGAGGACGGAGTTGTAGGAAGGACGCGTGTCAAGCACCCGGAGAGAATTGGGAATCGGGGTACTGCGGGTCCCGTGGACATGTGTTTTGCGTCATCACAAATGTCGTAGCCCCGATGGGAGGTTATACGGCGGTGGTCTTATGGTAAGTGGTCACAT
>ML825128.1:24162-58834 GCA_009831015.1 Picea engelmannii | reverse complement strand
TAAACTTTTTAATTAAATTAAATAAATTTACTATTTAATTTATTATACTTAAATAAAGTGAACGATGTTAGAGATATTTTTAGATCAAACCTATGTGTGGAGTTTTGAAACATTCAATGCTGAGTGGACACTCCACCCATCATCAGGTACAAAAAATTGATAAGTTGTAAAAGGGTGTTGAGGTTTTTAAACAAAGTAGAGTGAGCAGGAGAAAATAGTTGTACCATAGTAACAAGAGTGGGGAGGTTTTTAAATAAGGTAGAGTGAGGGTGATCCGGATTTTGGAGCGGAACGAACTGATTAACAAACTGAATACAATAAACACAAAGATATGAAGAATGACACAGATATTCAGTGAAGAATGACACAGATATCCCTGGGTCGTAACTTTTGCATACGACCTCTGTTTTAGGCGCATGATAGCCCGTTGGAAAGGTCTTTCACAGAACTACACATTCCATCATCGAACTCTGACTCCGTCAACAATTTAACTATGGAGACCCAACAAAAACATTGTTTAGGGCTCCAAAATGACCCTGGAAGCACAACAAGATGTGCTGACATGAAAACATACAAAATAAGCCAGTTGGATTAAGTGAGAGGCCACCAGTATCCACTTGGAAAATGCGTAGGGATTCAGATATCCCTAGAAGTGTAGAACCCACAATTACAAGGAAGTACATAAGAACATGTTGAACTAAAATGGACAAGAGGAGCCAGTTGGAATAGGTGGGTGGCCACCAATATCCACCTGGATCAATCCTCCCCCCTTAGGAAGAAATGGTGTCCATTGCGTTGAGTTCCCCCATCAGCTGAGGAAACTTCTGTTGGATTTTGCCCCGGGTGAGCCACTTGCCTTGGTGTAGGAGCTTCCCTGCCTTGACAACCCGATACAGCTGGATCATCTGCTGGCGAGTTCCCTTGACCTGTGTGTCCACTATCTAATCAGTGGATGCTTGTTCCATGCAGTCAGGGTTGAGCTTTGTTGGTTTCAGTTGTTCTGTGATTTCCGAGGTGTCCAATAATGGTGGAAAATATGGCTGAAGGAGGTCCACATTGAACACTGGATGCAGGCCAAGGAAGGGTGGAGTGTTGAGCTCAAAAGAATTTCTATCGGCAACCTTGGTGATAGTATAAGGCCCATAGTGAAGTGGGTGGAGCTTCCGATGGGGCCCTGTGAGACGCTCCATCTGCAAATGTAACCAGAATTTCTCGCCAACATGAAACTGGTGTGGTACCCTATGTTGATCATGGTGTTTCTTGTACTTAGCATCGGATTTCTGCAAAATATCTTGGACCTGTTGGAGGATGTGCTAAATCCTCTTTATGAATCTGGTGGCTTTGTCGATCGTGGACTAATCATGGGAAGAGTCTTTCTGTGTGGTGGCAAGAGGTAGTGCAACATCAATGGGACCCAAGGGTTGGAATCCCATCCCCACCTAAAATGGGCTATGGTCGGTGGAGTTGTGGAGGGTCGTGTTATAATTGTGTTGAACATAGGGGAGACTCTCATCCCATGTACGTGGATTCTTGGAGTTGTGCATACGCAGGATGTGCACAATCATTTGATTAACGACCTATGTTTGGTCGTATGTTTGGTGGTGGAAAGTAGTGGATTTTGTGAGCTTGGTGTCCAACAATGACTAGAGACTCGACCAAAATGTGTTGAGGAACCTATTGTCCCGGTCGGAGATGATGGTTTGTGGTATCCTAAAATGGACCCACACTCGTTCAAAGAAGATCTTGGCATTATCTGCCGCTATGATATTCTTCATGTAGGCTGTGAGGATGGCCATCTTCAAAAACCAATCAACGACCACAAATATGCAGTCATTTCCTTGCTTGGTGGATGGAAGGCTAGACATGTAATCCATTGAGATGGATTCCCAAGGCTTCTCAAAAGTAGGAAGAGGGGTGTATAAGCCTTGCTTCTTGATGGTTGGATTGGAAATGACACAGGAAATACAAGATATGATATACTTGCTGACGTCCTATCAAAGTTTTGGCCAATAAAAATGTTTCTGAAGAATAGCCATAGTTTTATCCACGCCAAAATTTCCTGCCATTCGACTATAATGGGCTTCCCAAATCAACTTTGCACGCTCGCTTGTAGGAACACAGAGATGGCCCAAATGGCATAATAGTCCATCCTGAATGTGAAAATATGTGACAGTTGCACATGTACCCAAGAGCTGATAGGTGGTGGCGAAGTTCGGATCTTTCTAATAAAGTTGGGGCCACCTAGATGCCTCATGTCCACAGGAATGGAGCACAGTGGTGAGTGCAACCACATGAGGTCAACTGAGGCAGTCAACGACACGATTTGAGATACCCGTCTTATACTTGATGTTGAGATGGAACTGTTGCAGGTAGGTGGATCACTTCTAATGGCGGTCGTTCTGCAATTTCTCTTGTGTCTGTATGAACTGCAAAGGCTTGTGATCAATGTGGATGATCATCTCCTTTCCCAGAATGTAATGTTTCCATTGACAACGGGCTTGTACAATGGAATACATTTCCTTGTCATAGGTGGGGTATTTACGGAGAGTATCTGAGAGTGTCTCACTATGGTATGCCACTGGATGACCATGTTGAGTGAGAACTACACCTACAACATAGTAAGATGCATCAGTCTCAATCTTGAATGGTTGTTGCAAATCAGGCAAGGAGAGTACTGGAGCTAAGCACAAGTGATGTTTCAGATCATCGGATGCTCATTGTTCTTCCTTCCCCCACACAAAATTTTCCCTTCCACCGCCCTTGGTCACCTGGCCGAGAGCCTTGCAATATGGGAGAATCCAAACATGAACCTTCGGTAGAAGTTGGCCAGTCGCAAGAAGATCTGAAGCTCGGTCAGTGTGGTCAGGGCTGGCCAGTCACAGATGACTTGGATCTTAGCTGGATCAACATGTACCCCATTCTCATCAACAATGTAGCCCAAGTATTGGACCATGTTCATGCCAAAAGAGAATTTTTCCAAGTTGGCATATAGCTTATGCTGTCGCAGAGTGCTCAAAACCTGTTGAATATGTCGCATGTGCTCCTCCCAAGTTCTGCTAAAGATGAGGATGTCATCCAAATATACCACCACAAAGGAGTTGGTGAAGGGTCTCAATACTTCATCCATCAACCTCATGAAAGTGGTTGGTGCATTTGTTAAGCCAAAGGGCATGACCAGCCATTCGAAGCGACCTTCTTTAGATTTGAAGGTTGTATTCCATACATCAGTTGGTTCGATGGGAACCTGGTGGTAACCAGACTTTAGGTCAATCTTGTTGAAGAAATTTTCCCCCTTGAGTTGGTTAAGAAGGTCATCAATCCTGGGAATGGGGTACCATTTCTTGGCTGTGATTTTGTTTAAGGCTATGTAATCAATGCAGAGTCGCCAAGTCCCCTCCTTATTCTGCACCAGTACAATCGGGCTTCCGCAAGGGGAGGAGTTGGGTCTGATGTGCCCCTTTTGAAGAATATCTTGGATCTAACACTTGATTTTGTCATTTTCCATCAACGAGCGACGATAGACTAGTCCATTAGGTAGAGGTGGATCAGGGGTCAGATCAATTGTATGCTTGACTTGGCAGTGCGTCGGTACCCCGATGGGTGAGGAGAAGATGTCTTTGTATTCTTCCACGATCCCGTCCACTTGCTTCTACTGCAAAGAGAGGATCTGTGTAGAGGCCATGGATGTGGCAACGACCTTCTGCTTACTATGAGCACGGATCACAAATATGACAAAATTTCCAGTCTGTGAAATGACCTTAATGCATTTCTTAGCAGAGATCAAAGAAATAGCGGTAGGCGGCGCTACCTCTGGTATATTTTACAATTGTCTACCCAAATTAATAATAACATTGCGGAGTCTAGACTCATCCACAACATGACGCTTCCACAAATATGGTTTTCCTATAAGAACATCACAAACTTCAAGGGGAGCAATATCACACAATACCTCATCTTTGAAAGGCTTGATGTCGTAGGGAAGACAACATTGTTGGATGACATGAAAATATGTTCCTTGGCAAAGCCAACCGATGGTGTAGAGATGCGGGTGCGGTGTAGTTGGAAGTTCCAGTCGTTTGATGACCTCTGCTAAAATCAGGTTCTTATGACTACTACTATCGACAATGAAATGAAGCAAAGCCCCCTTTACCCACATTTATGAGTGAAAGAGGCATTCCCCTTCCTCTGGTTCTTCTGGTTCACTTGGTCAGACTTTGGTGCTAGCGAAAGTGGCACTGGGTTCAACATTGATAATCTACTTCCCTTCTTAGGGATTTGATTTAGAATCATAATCGACCTCTAACTTGAAAGCCTTCAGCTTGACCACGAGTAACTGCTTGGAGCAACATTCTTCATTGTTATGCCAAGGGATTTTATGGTACTCACACCATTTTCCCGTGTCCTTCATCTTCTCATTTCCCTTCTTGTGTTGCGGCTTATACTGGTTGTCCCGAGAGCGTCCATCTCAGCTTGGTCCCTTTCTGTGTGGGTTGGGGCCGCCTTTTCCCTGCTTCGGCTGTGAGGATTTCACAGATCCAAACTCTCGTCTCTTTAGCTTAAATTTCTTCTCGATCTTGGCAGCGTATCTATAAGTCGTGCCCAATGAGGCAATGTCTAGAAAATCCATTTTTGTTTGAATGTATCTATGAAAGAAACTGTGGTACTTAAGCACCAGATGACGCTTAGAGTCTTTGATACCCAATTTGGTGCGTAGGGTATGGAAAATATTGGTGAAATATGGTACTGTCTAGTCCCTTTCTTGACGTAGGGTGGTCCATCTGGTGTACTGGTCCTTGTAGCTTCCAACAGGGTAGTACTTTTCCTTAATGGCGTCCTGGAAGGAATCCCATGTAGGTTCCACCACAAATATTGTATATTCCTCTACGACCCTTTGCTCAGAGTAAGTATCCCAGCAATGATTAACATAGGGGATGACCTTGAGGAGTGAGAAAGTAATATTTTCCCTATTGGAAAAATTGTGGACCAAAAAATACCCTTCGATTAGATTCAACCACTTATCTACAACATCCGCATCTATCAGTCCTTCAAATAATGAAATATCAAAATTTACCTGTACCTTGAAGGGGGTTGCATGGCCGCTTGATGAATATGTTTTTCCTGTGGGCAGTCGTCGAAGGATTTGCGTAAAGTTGTCCATCATTTAGTTCCTTTGTCATGCAAGGGCTTCCTCAAGCAACATTTTAATAGGATCTCTTTCTCCATCATCTTTCTTTTCGTCCCCCATGGGTTGTTGTCGGGCTCGGGGCGACCGATCCTGCAATGGCTCGATTGGTTCAAGTCCCTACTTCTTGTACCCAGATCTTGTCGGGGACATGCACAAAGAAAAATAAATGAAGAGCAGACCGCTCTAATACCATTGATTCAGATTTAGGAGTGGAACAAACCGATTAATAGACGGAATACAATAAACACAGAGATATAAAGAATAACACAGATATCTAGTTAAAAATATATTCTATTGAATAAATGAAATAAGATGAAACTGTAAAACTGCAGAACTGAAACACTTGCTCGAATGGTGGTAGTTATCTCTGAGAAGAGATGTGGCTGCTACGCACATCCGTCTAAGTAGAATGATTACAATGAGTCTCTAGAGGCCTTTTTGATTGTACTCATGAATGCCAAAACCCTAAACATCCAAAAACCCAACCCTAGGAGGTGAAACACCAAAATTCATGTGGGCCCCTATGGGTAAGTTGGTACCTCAAGTTCTCGGGATCGTAACTTTTGCATACGACCTCCGTTTTAGGTGTGTGATAGCCCATTAGAAAGGTATTTCAGAGAACTACACATACCATTGTCAAACTTTGAATTTGTCTATAGTTTGACTGTGGTGAGCCAAAAAATAATATTTAGGTTTCAAAAACAGCCCTAAAAGTACAACACGATATGCTGACATGAAAACATACAAAATAAGCCAATTGAATTAGGTGAGAGGCCACCAATATCCACCTGGAAGATGTGTAGGGCTTCAGACAACCCTGGAAGTGTAGAACCCACAATTACAAGGAAGTACAGAAGAATGTGCTGAACTAAAATGGACAAGAGGAGCTAGTTGGAATAGGTGGGTGGCCACCAATATCCACATGTTGGCCACTCTACCCATCATCGTGGACAAAAATATGATAAGTAGTAAAAGGGTGTTGAGGTTTTTAAATAATGTAGAGTGAGGGGGAGAAAATAGTTGTACCATAGTAGAAAGAGTTGGGAGGTGTTGGCATAGGGGCATACCTGAGATTCAACGCTACAACAGTGCACCAACAAAACCCTAACTACCGACCCTTTTGGAAACACCTGCGAAGCAGATGAAGGCTCACCCGAGGTAGAGGCAGGGGTGGTTGCGAGAATCAGGTGTCTTCGACCTTAGCTGGGACACAGATCTATGATTATATCGCTTACAGAGCACTTACCATCGATCATTCATCAATATTTAACCCTTATTATACTTCGCAGATAGCACAGAGCATCACAACATTTACTTAGATCTAAGGTATTTCAGCACTTAGCAATGGTAAAACAGATCGGATCTAGTAGATAATCACTAAGCATCTTTATACATGTCAGATCTAACATTCACACACATTTAAGAAGCACAAAGCATAAGTGAATCTATCTAAATACATCAAAGCACTTAGCAAAAGCAGAGATAAGCACATTGAGTCAAAGCACAAAGCATAACACACAGATCTATGTGGTTCACCCCCACTATGGGGATATGTCCACCAACTTTTCTTCTTTATTAGAGTCTTCAATTGATTATAGAATAGAGCCACCAAATCCCTTCTTCACATAATACAGAAGATCTGCATAGCTCGCTAGATCCGTCTTCCTTGCGCTACAGCACAAAGCCTTCTATAATTTCTTACATCAACTTGCACTTAACTCTGCAATCCATTTACAGTCATGCACAAAGCTCTTACAAAGTCTATTAACACTTATCTTACATTACACACACCTCTCTATCTATCTATATTCCGATAGATGCCTATATATCTATTTATACATTACAAAAGTGGGCCTAAGCATGGGTAAACACACGGGCCAACATCCCTTTCCCATTACATATTCCCAAAATCCCAAAAGGGACCCGAAGTGGGTCAAGATCCTGTGATCTCTTCTTCATCTTGCACTCTTCCTTCAACAAGGTGTCAAAATCCCAAAATAGGTCACATGACCAAGATTATCCCAAAACTTGGTCAAAGGCCAACATGCCCCCAACACTCTAGTCTGAGCAATTTTTCTTCGAATGCCTTGAGCTTGGCTCGAGCTGCTTCGACCTACTGCATTGCTACGACCTCTTGCTTAGTGAAGTTTTGGATCACTGAAACGTTCACTAGTCCTTCCAAGTGTTGTTCTGTTGTGATGACAACCTGTTCAAGTTCATCTCCTTGGCTTTTAACTTTAGTGAACAGTTGACATGCCTTCTCTTGCACTGGTTGAAGTCATTGAGATACTTCCATCACTTTACTTTGTATCATGTGGATTTGTTGCTAGGCGGTGCGTTGCTCGTGAAACCTCTTCATCCTTTCGACTGGTGACAAGGCCTTCAGTTGTGCTTGTAACGTATATGTGTGCTGGTTCGCTTCTTGGAGCTGTGAATCCAATGCCTGCAACTCTGGATTCTCCGTGAGGTTCTCATAATTCTGAGCGCTCCTAGAGCTCAACTGCTTGCATTCCAAAGCAAGAGCTTTTAATATGCCAACTGCACTGCGGGAAGTTGCCTCATGTAGGTCTGTTATATCTTGAGGGGTCTCGAGCATAGTACGAAGTTCCATATCTGCAATGCGCTGCTAGAGTTTCTCGATTACCTCTTCAAGTTGTACCACCTGATGTGCAATTCTTTCTTCGGCTTGTACTTCGACAACTGTCACAAAGCGGAGTGCTCTGTTGACTAGTTCCTTTACTTTGAGCTACTATGCGAGCAAATGTTCCTTACTTTGTTGTAGCTCTTCTTTCTCTTTGTCCCAATGTTCTTGAAGAGCAAGTTTTTTCTCATTTGGCAGCACTGCGTTGCTCGACAAGTACTCCTTGTACCTGTGTCAAAACCTGGGTGGCTTGTGTGATTTCTTCCTGAGCTCGTCGAAGTCAAGCTTCCACAATATCAGTAATTCGGTGGAGTTTAGCTAGCTCATATCTCGGTTCTACTGTTCCTGATGTCAGAGGCGCAGTGGAGACTGTGTGGCTAAACTGGAGTTCTTGTTGCACTCCTTGGAGTGCAATCTCGATGCGATTATACATATTCTCCTGCTTCGCTACTACTTCCTGTGAAGCATCATTCACAACTACAATGATGAAATTAAAATCATCCAATGTGATGGTAGTCCGCATCTTGGTTACATGGGTTTTAGGTTTCTTCCGGGAGGAATATTTCAGAGGTGAAACCTTCCTTTTCTTTGATGAGTCCTCTTCATCCCTAGGCAGTGGTACTTCACCTTTCTGTTGTTCAATTTCTGCACCTTCTATCTCTTCTCCATCACCCCCTTCGTCTGGTGTGATAGAGGCAGTCTTTACAGATGCACTGTCTACATCGTGAACCTCTTCAAGCTTCTTTGTCTTGCTTGGTCCTGGTGTATCCAACACAGTTTCCGGGCTATCAATATTGGACATCTCTGCGGGGTTCGCTAGAATGAGAAGGTTTTTCAACCAATCCTTGGTGATCTCTTCGATGTCTTCCTCGGTCAACTTGTAATATGAATGCAACTGTTGTTTGTGCTCATTAGCGCGCACTGTTATATAAATGAAGTGGCAGTCTGCACTGAACTTCATTAAGGGTCAAAAACTGTGGAGGGTATTCAGGGTCATACGAGGCTCGGACTAGATGGCGATCTTCAACTGGTTGTAGTAAGTATGGAAGACGGAATTGGATTTCCACTGCTTGTTCATATCATTAGAGTACCACAAGGTGTTGAACTTTGTATCCAAAGGTTAGAAGGGTTCGATGTCTGGGAAGGTCGCACCTTCCGACATCTCCCATGCGACGAAAGTGATCAATATGAGAAGCCAACTAAAGTGGAACTCATACCCTTGGTCTTATGCTTCCTTGCAATCAAGTTATAGTTGGTTTACAAGGTACTTCGCCCAATTCATCCGAGGTCCTTCTGTGCACTTCCCTGCGAGATCAACTACGAATCCAGTCACTTGGGTGGGTCGGTTCTTGCAAACTAACTTGCCTATGATCAAATAACATGCAAGGGGCACTGCGCTTCTCTGAATAGAGGCTACCTTGTAACCTCGCATGATCTTCTCGACATTGCCATAAGTTTCTTTGATTCTCTGCGCAAATGATCGGTCTGAGGTCTTTCCAGAGTAAAAATCCTATGGGTCAGGGCCCTGCATGCTAAGCCCTGTGATCCGATTGATCAAGGTCGGATCCACAGTGATGCGTCAGTTCAACCATAAGTATCCTCTGTGATAGCATGACAACAGTAACTTTACACATGCATTCACCTCCTGATGTCATCCAAAGTGAAAAATCTTTAGCACATTGAGAACTGTGGACTGCGCAAGGTTCTGGGTCCATGACTGCGGGATAATTTTTGAATTCTTGCCTTTAGTGCTGGCCAGATACTTGTGCGGGGTGAGCATGCTCTAAGCCTTCCTGTTGCCAAGGTTGAAGTCACTGAACTTCAATGATGTGAGCTTACTTCATCTCGAACTACATGTATATCTTTCAGGAGGTACGTCGTGACCAAAGCATAGTCAAAGTCTCTGGGCACACTATCCTAGTTGATGGCGTCGCTTAGAGGGGGTAGGTAGGTAGGTAGAATGCTTGGAATCATCTTGGCATTCGCAATATCGTCTCTATGTTTAGTACGCTTCTCATCGACCTATCAGGATGGTCTAGCTCGAGCAGTGGATGGAGAGGCTACCAGTCCTCTCGTTGATCATTCTTGAACGCCTGTAGATACTCCTCTTTCCAACATGACTCTCTCAGTTATTAAATCAATCTGCACTTCTGTTACGGATGCTTCGACTGTGGTGAGCTCGTCAGACATACGCGCTCGGGATAAATTATCGGGGTCATAATGATCTTAAACACTGCACAGGAATGAACAACAAGGGTATGATGATCACTATATACACTTGCTAGTCTAAGGGCTTCGAATTCTTAGTTGGAAAAAGTGTTCTTTGGGCATGGCATTATGAGATATATAGGCGATTTTGGCAACGGTTATGTGCCTCATTAATTCATGTTATGTCCGTTATGGCGCGATCCAATGGGCTGGTGGTGAGGAATCAATGCTTTTCGATCTGTTCGGAGAGACAATCAAATGGATATATCGGCCTCTGACGGTTATATTGCTTCGCCATGGTGAAGTGGCATATGTCACTGTTTTGATATCCCGGCGAAGCTCCAATTTTGCAAAGTTTCTTTCTGCGAGGTACCCACTGGAACGTGCCGTAACTTTTCAATATTAGCCTTCTTCTTACTCATCTTTCTAGCCTTCTTCCCAGTGAGCTTCATCTCAGTGGTTCATTTCCCATTTTGATTCTTATTTTCCTTGGACATAAGCACTTCACATTATTGAGGTTCTCTCCTAGGACTTAGGGGTAATACTTCTTCTATATCTGAGACATATACTTCAATCTTCTGTGAGTTCTCTGACGTTCTTACATCTTTGCTAAGTAGCTTTGATTTGTTCACCTGTTCTTCAATCAACTGTGCGATCCTTCTAGTCATGAAATCTTTTAACTCTTGTCTATGTTGTTCTAAAACCTCTTCTTCTTCCTTCTTTCTGGCTTGATCTCTTTCAATCCAAGGTTTTCCAAGTAACATAGTAAACAGGGTGTTGTCCTCAATAAAGTTGATAATCTCAAAATCTTCTTTTATCAAAGTTCCACTGACATTCATAGATATCTAAGTGAGCCTTCCACATAGGTTCACCAGTTTTCCTCTGAATAGACCTATTCCTCTTAATGAAGGGATCATAGCAGGCCTTCCTATAGTTTCCCAGGTTCTCTCTGTCATAACATTCACCTATGTTTCCTCATCCAGAACATAGTCAATGTCAAAGTCTCCTATTCTTACCTCAATGCATTCTTTTTCTTTAAAGACCTCTGATAACCTAACATGTCAGTGGTCATTCAAGGTGTCTTTCATCTGTATTAATACCTTCGCTTATTCTTTTTGGGGTTCTGCTATTTCTGGATCTGCCTTAGGGTTTTCTTGGTTCATATTCATTCTTTCAAGCTTAGCAATCATTCTAGGGCAATCCAACACTTCATGGTCCATAGCTTTGCAATAGAGACAACTAGATCTTCCACCAGGGAATTCCTTAGCAAAATGTCCCAGTCTTCTGCAAGTGTAACATAGGGTTAATCCTCTCTTTCTTTTAAATGATCCAAATCCTCTTCTGTACTGCGCACTAGGATCGTGGTAGCTAACCTGCAAAAAATTATTTCTAGGATCCTGCATCCATTTGTTAGTCCCAACATTATTTCTATGCATAGGTATAACATATATATTATTATGCTTACCAGATCTATTCATATCAAAATTTCTTTCATCTATTAATGCCCTAGTTTTTAAGTTAGGACAAAATATATCAAACATACCTAGATCCATGCTCTAGAAACAAAAATTTCCACTTATCTTACTTCTACAGAGCACAAAGCTTCCAAATCTAAGAAATTTTAACTATTCTTACCTTTATTAGAGTACAGAGCTTACAGATCTTACCTCTTTTCTTCATAAATTTCCACTTTTACCTTTCTTAGAGCAAAAAGCGTTCAGATCTTGCTTCTTTTATTCATATTTTCCCTTCCTTTCTTGGCACAAAGATTCACGGGTTGATTAAAAAGATGCTCACTAGGGAAACAGATCTACACATATAGCTTCCATAGTTTCCAATTGAATCTTCGCACAAAGCTTCTTCTCCCTTAGTTCCCAACAATCACAGTTTCAGGTCCCGGCAAGAACCATTTGTTGGCATAGAAGCAGACCCAAGGTTCAATGCTACAACAATGCACCAACAAAACCCTAACTACCGGCCCTTTTAACAACACCTGCGAAGCAGATGAAGTCTCACCTGAGGTAGAGGCATGGGTGGTTGCGAGACCCAGGTGTCTGCAACCTTAGCTGGGACACATATCTGTGAATATATTGCTTACAGAGCACTTAGCATCGATCATTCATCAATATTCTACCCTTATTATACTTCACAGATAACATAGAGAATCACAACATTTACTTAGATCTAAGGTATTTTAGCACTTAGCAATGGTAAAACAGATAAGATCCAGTAGATAAACACTAAGCATCTTCATACATTTCAGATCTAACATTCACACACATTTAAGAAGCACAAAGCATAAGCAGATCTATCTAAATACATCAAAGCACTTAGAAAAAGCAGAGATAAGCACATTGAGTCAAAGCACAAATCATAACACACAGATTTATATGGTTCATCCCCACCCTGGGGCTACATCCACCAACTCTTCTTCTTTATTAGCATCTTCAATTGATTACAGCACAAAGCCACCGAAACCCTTCTTCGCATAAGACAAAAGATCTGTGTAGCTCGTTAGATCCTTCTTCCTTGCGCTACAACACAAAGCCTTGTATAACTTCTTACAACAACTTGCACTTAGCTCTGCAAGCCTTTTACAGTCATGTACAAAGCACTTACAAATTCTATTATCACTTAGCTTACATTACATACACCTCTCTATCTATCTATATTCCGATAGATGCTTAGATATCTATTTATACATTACAAAAGTGGGCCTAAGTGTGGGTAAACCCACGGGCCGACATCTCTTTCCCATTACATATTCCCAAAAACCCAAAAGGGACCTGAAGTGGGCCAAGATCCCATGATCTCTGCTTCGTCTTGCACTCTTCCTTCGACAGGGTGTCGAAGTCCCAAAATAGGTCACCCCCACCCTAGGGCTACATTAACCAACTCTTCTTCTTTATTAGCATCTTCAATTGATTATAGAACAGAGCCACCAAAACCCTTCTTCGCATAAGACAAAAGATCTGCGTAGCTCGCTAGATCCTTCTTCCTTGCGCTACAACACAAAGCTTTCTACAACTTCTTACAACAACTTGCACTTAGCTCTGCAAGCCTTTTACAGTCATGCACAAAGCACTTACAAAGTCTATTAGCACTTTTCTTACATTACATACACCTCTCTATCTATCTATATTCTGATAGATGCCTAGATATCTATTTATACATTACAAAAGTGGGCCTAAGCATGGGTAAACCCACGAGCTGACATCCCTTTCCCATTACATATTCCCAAAAACCCAAAAGGGACCCGAAGTGGGCCGAGATCTTGTGATCTCTGCTTTGTCTTGCACTCATCCTTCGACAGGGTGTCAAAGTCCCAAAATAGGTCACATGACCAAGATTATCCCAAAACTTGGTCAAGGGCCAACATGAGGTTTTTAAATAAGGTAGAGTGAGGGGGAGATAGTAGTTGTACCATAGTAGGAAGAAAAACAAGGGAAAAGAAATAAATATTAGAAAAAGGAAGAAATTAAAATAAAAAGTATAAAAAGGAAGGATCTAACCTGACAATGGTTGTTAACGAGTTATAGGTTGATAACCAAAGACGTGAAATTGATATTCAATGACTAGGAGAAGGATTGGAAGAGCCCCCCAAAAAATAAAGGGCCATCAAAAGAGGATGAAGAACAAGAAAAAAGTGATGAGGATCCTCATGATGAGAATAACAATGGCACAGGAGCTCCTCTCGGGCCATACACAACAGCGGTGCAACAATCAAGCTCAAAAGCAGGGACAAAGAGGAAGGATGCAGGGACAGGACCCACAAGGGGGATGCACAGGAAGGACAAAGCACACAGACAGACCCCATTTTATATATTAACTAATGGTGATATGGACACAATTGGGTACTAGATATAGAGTACCACAAAAGAAATATGGGAGGAAGAAGCAAGGAAGCAAGAAGAGCATAAGGAAAACATCACTGAGTATAAAAAAGCCCCCTTTTTTTATATATTTGTGAATCATGCCAATATGTATATCAATGCTTATGAAGCGAAGTGCAACAAAGTATCGTTGGAAAAAAAATGTTGGAAAAGAAATGTTCATAAATGGTAAATGAGATGGAAAATGGAATGATGGTATTCGAAAAGTGGAGTGATGATAGTGAATAAAGTCCCCTACCCCCCAACTTAACTTGTTGCATGTCCTCATGCAACGTGGCATAAGTCATAGAAATGAAAAGGAAAGGGAACTAGATGAGGGAATTTTCCAAATTATTCATTGCTAGAAGTTGAGGAATTACATGATTAAAGTTTATAAAATAGCATACCTCCACTTACCCAAAATTTTGATGAACTATGCAATAGGAATATAGTTGTTGCTGCTCCCGTTTCCTCTCCATCTCCTATTCCCAACTTCTAGGTATAACATTATGCTACATTTAAGCAACTCCTTTGTGCCTTCCATGTATGTTTTAGTTTCTCTAGGATGTGTTTTGTTGCTCATCGTGGAAAACAGAAATAACGGGGTCTGCATATCGTCTCATTAATTTGATGGAGAGCATGGTCATGGGAAGTCCACAACAGTGGCGAGAATCATGAAGATTGAGCGTGACGATTCTGAGCAATGGAAAAGGTCAAAGTTGGATAAAAAGAACGAACAATTGATGTCGATCTTGTATGAGGAATGCAGACGCAGAATAGATGTTGGGCGCCACAAATTTTCTCCTAACAGCTAAAGCGTTCATGGTGGCTTGCTGGCACAAGTATTCTTTTACTTGTTTTTTTTAATTATCTGTTTGAATTTTCTTTTATTTGTTTTAAATTATTTGTTTGTTTGTTTGATTTGTTTTTTTTGTTTTTGTTTGATTGATTTAAATTATCTGTTTTTTGTTTTGTTTTTGTTTGTTTGTTTTAAATTATAAAATAATTAAAAAATAAAATAAAATTGTTTGTTTGATTATAAAACAATTATAATAACAAAATAAAATAAAATTGTTTTATTATAAAGAATTTACATTTTTTATATAAGAACAAAAAACAGATATTGTTTGTTTATTATAAAAATTTGTTTTTATTTCTTTTGTATTCTTATTTAAATCAGTATGGATGATCAGGAGGATCACAACCATGTGAGACATTATGAGGGAGAAGAAGTAGGAAACCAAACAAAAACTACTTTTGGGTTTCCAATTTTGGATACCACAAAAATGTTAACATGAAGAACATTCCACTCTCTGCACTACCCACCTTTTATGGTAAGAGTAGTGAGGACCCAAATACCTTCATGTTTGAGTTTGATATCTTGTGTAGAAGTTATAACTACTTTCAATATGCTCAGAAATTAAAACTTTTTCCTACCACTCTCAAGGATTCTGCACTTAGATGGTTCATGGGATTAGGAGAGTCTAGTATTAGATCTTGGGAAGACATGAAGACTATATTTCTTAAGAAATACCAAGACTATTGCAAATCTAAAGATTCTTATAATGATATTTTTAAAATTCAACAATTAGAGGATGAGAGTCTCGAAGATTACATGGTACAGTTTGCTTATACTTCAGAAAAATTGAAATATCATGACCTTCCAGACGATGCAATCATGACTCTTTTTCTTAAAGTAATTTTGGAAGAATATCTAGAGACACTTAACCTGATGGAATTAGGAGACATCTCCCATAAACCATTCACTGAAATCTATGAGATGTGTATAAATTACTCGTGAAGTAGGGACAAAACTGGAAAGAGTGTTCGGGATCCCTATAGTAGAAACCTAAAAGGAGTTAGTTCTGGTGGGATTACAAGGGTAGAAATAGGAAACATGTTGGAAAACTTCAAAACTGATATTCTAAGTAAAATAGGTTCCCAGTTGGACACTTTAAAGATTAAGAAGAAACAAGAGGAAGAGAATGCAACAATGTGCATATTTTGTCTAAGGTGCAAGAGGAAGCATTCCTCAAGGGAATTCCCATTAGACAACATTTTAGTTTGTGGCTTTTGTATTGAAGATCACCCAACTAAAAAATGGCCATCATTGCCTGGTTTATTATCCATTTATAAAAGTGGGGATTCTGGGGAATCTTCTTATGCACCTAGGAGGCCATGGAAGCCTAGGAGTCATCCTATGTACCAAGATCTACCACCTCAAGATCCACCTTATTACCAACAACCACAACAATGGAACTCACCAAATTGGAAAAACTGGTCTCCACAGTATGCTTCACACCACCCTTGACTATGAGGATGGAGAGGAGGGCATACCCAAGGAAACACTCATATTCCACTTGTTCCTATGGCCATTCATCTTTACCCACAGTTTCCACCAAACATCCAACAACTTTTGCCAGGTTTTTCCCCCCACCTTTACCTCCTATTCCACAACAACCCCAACATTTTCAAAATATAAGTTCCCCGAGACCAACATTATTACCATCACAACCGGTTCCTAACCTAAATAATAAACCAACTCAACCTCTTCACAATGTTGAGCTGCAAATCTTCCCGACATATGTTATTTCTCATGTTCCATTACATGAGATTCAACTAAGTTCGGGGAAAGTTATGGATAAACAAAGGCCTTTAGTAGTCATCTGGTAAGAAGAAGAAGAAGATGAAACTCATGAAAAACCCATGGATGACACTAAGTGGTAAGATGTTATTATTCCCAAACACCAAGAACAAAATCTTTCCTAAAGTGAATCTTCAAATATTACAAAACCCCCTTCTTATCCAAAGAAATTAGCATTATCTTGGGAATCTCGTTATCTTGGGAAGACCTTGGTTGGCCACAACCAATGCATTTATTGGCTATAGAGAAGGTGAAATGACTATCTCTAATGGAATTTCTATAAAGAAACTTACCATATACCCACCAGCTCAACCTATTATAAAGAATCTATGGTGGATTGAATGTCCATATGAGAATGAGAACTGGGAAGAACCAATGTTGCCTAGTGATCATTCCTAGGCGCTTCAAGAGCAAACAATGGAGAATGCTAAATCAATTTATTTATGCAATCACATGTGTTGATTTTCCTCAATCTTTTCCCCAATTTGAGTATATGTTTGGTGAATAATTTTAAGAACAGTTGGACCCATCAAATTTTTCTTCAACATCTTTTATCTTTGAGATATATGAATCTGCCATATCTTATACCATGCCTTATGATATTAGTCCTAGAAAATTCCTACATATAAATTCTGGACTAGATGCATACCAACAAGAACAATTAGTGAATGTACTTAAGGACCAATCAAGAGCATTCGCCTTGGAATATACTAATATGAGGGGTATTCATCTCGACACATGCATTCATAACATATATACCTAGGAAAAAGTAACACCTATTAGGAAACCTCAGAGAAGGATGAATCTGGCACTAAAGGACATAGTGAAGGAGGAAATACAAAAACTATTGAATGTCGGTTTTATTTATCCAATCTCTGACAACAAATGGGTATCCCCGCTTGTAGTGGTTCCAAAGAAAGTAAACGGAAAACAGAGAATTTGTGTTGACTTCTGGGAACTTAATAATGCCACTCTTATGGATTATTTTCCTCTTCCCTTCATTGACCAAGTCTTGGATACCTTGTCAGGGAAGCGATATTTTTTCTTCCTGGATGGATATAGTGGATAAAATCAAATTATTATAGCACTTGAGGATCAGGACAAGACTACTTTGACTTGTCCTTAGGGAACCTATGCCTATAGGGTCTTACCATTTGGTCTATGTAACTCTCATGCCACATTCCAATGAGTAGTATTAGGGATATTTGTTGACCTCATTCATGACTGTGTGGAAGTGTATATGGACGATTTTACAGTATATGGTAATAATTATCAAGAAGCCCCAGATAATATGAAGAAAGTTCTTATTAGATATCAAGAGATGAATTTATCCTTAAGTTCTGAGAAGTGCAAAATGTTATTGACTTAAGGAGTAGTCTTAAGGAATCATGTTTCATCTAAAGGGATTAAATTGGATCCTGCTAAGATTGAGGTAATCGTCAAACTTCCACCTCCAAAGACTCAAAAAGAGGTAATAAGCTTTCTTGGACATGCCGAATACTACCGATGATTTATTGAGAATTTTACAAAGATCGTTGCACCAATGTTTGGATTTCTTACAAAATATGTTGATTTTGTTTGGACTGACCATTGTTAAACCACCTTTGAAACTCTAAAAGCTAAATTATTTGTGGCACTGATTCTTAGGGGACCCAATTGGGCCCTTCCATTTCATATATCCATTGATGCCTCTGATACTGGAATAGGAGTATTAGGACAAAACGAAGACCAACAATCCTATGCCATTTACTTTGTGAGTAAGAACTTGACGCCTGCCAAGATAAACTATATAGTCACCGAAAAAAGAATTCTTGGTAGTCATCCATTCCATCAATAAGGTTCTCCATTATATCACAGGATATGAGGTATTTGTACATATAGATCACTCTGCCATTATATTTCTCATGAACAAACCTATTACCAATGGTCGAGTAACTAGGTGGCTCCTTTTATCACAAGAGTTCAATATCATCGTCCTTGACCGACCAGGAAAAGAGAACTTAGTAGTTGATTTTCTCTTACGCATTAATCATGAAGGTGATAGTATTCTTGTTGATGATAGTTTTCTAGATGAGCATCTCTTTTCCATCTCCATAAACACTCCATGGTTTGCAGACATGGAAAATTATTTGCCTACTAGAAAATTACCAGCTCATTTATCACCTCATGAAAAGCGTCGAATTATAACACAAAGTGATAACTACTCCTGGGTTGGCCATGACCTTTTTCGTACTGGACCAGACTTGATTATTCATAGATTTGTTCGAGAAGATGAGATAGAAGAAATCCTATGAAGTTGTCATGATGGACCATGTGGTGGACATTTTTCCGATAAACATACAACATATAAGGTTTTACATTCATGTTACTATTGGCCTAGCATTTTTAAGGATGCTACCAAATATGTGAGAAGTTGTGATAGTTGTCAGAGGATAGGAAGACTCGCATCAGCTGATGAAATTCCCTTATGTGCCCAGGTTATGATAGAACCTTTTGAGAAATGGGCCCTTGATTTTGTAGGACCAATTTCCCCCATGTCTCGCAATAATAATTATATTCTTGTTTGCACATATTATGTCACCAAGTGGGTAGAGGAAAAATCCTTGTTTAGGGCTACTGAAAAATCTGTTGTTGAGTTCATTTATGAAGATATTTTTACCCTCTTTGGTGTTCCTCATGAGATTGTCACAGACCAAGGTACAAAATTTACTTCTAATATGATGAAGGAATTAATGGAAAAATATGGGATAAAGCATCGTAAGTCCTCTCCATACCACCCACAAGCTAATGTCCAAGTAGAATCAACAAACAAAGTATTGGAAACTATCCTAACCAAAAGTTTCCAACTACACCATAGAGATTGGGTTGATAGACATCCACAAGCTTTGTGGGCATATTGTACCACATGGAGAAACACCACTGGACATACCCCATACGAACCAATTTATGGAAAACAAGTACTCTTACCGATTGAATTCCAAGTAAGGAATTTTCGTATTGTTGCACAATTGGGATTAGATTTAGATGAGGAAAAAAAACAAGGAGCTCTACAATTGAACGCATTGGATGAGATTAGACAAGATGATATCCAAAGGAGAATCTTAGTTTAAAACCAAAGAAGCAAGTGACATGATAAATTTATTAAAAAGAAATAATTTCAACCTCATGATTGGGATTTATTGTTTGATTCACGATTCAAAACTTTTAAAGGTAAACTTACCACTTGATGGTTGGGTCCTTATGAGGAAGTTACTATTGAAATAGACACTCAACACTGAGAGGGGGGGGCGAATCAGTGTCACAAAACTTTAGACAATTTTCCACTTTTCATAAATTAACTGAACAACACACATTTATGTCATTTTCTCAACCAATATATAAAAGAATAAATATTATATTTATATATTTAACTTGAATGAATACATAAGATCAATCTTTGAATATATTCATCTTCAAGCAACTATGAGAGACCCAACTCTCTGTTACAAGACCCAGCTTGTAGTTCTCAGATCCAACTGATAAATGAGGAATCCAACCCTCATAACAAGTCCCAGCTTGTTGATTTCAGATCCAACTGAGATGTGAGGAATCCAATCCTCATACATGACCTAGCTTGTAAACATGCACCAACCTGATAGAATGAACCTTCATTCAATCCATTATATATAAATATATATACTTCAACAAATTCAACTACACTTCTTCTCAACATTCTTTCTTGTTTATATAATCTTCCAACTAGTGTGAATTTGAATCATTGTGTCTGTTGATATTTGAACCATTGTACCTTTTTCATTTAAATGATAATATTAATATTTAAATAATATCATTTTTCCTTTTATCCTTTATTCATAATGCTCATGAATTAACTCTCTTTTAATCATGAATATGTGTCGGTTCATTTTACTTCATGAGTTGATCACCAACATGGATCAACTCATTATATCGTACTCATGCTTCTATTGTGTTCTTAGTTCACCAACAGATCATATTTGATCTTTTATCAATTCTCTTTATTGTTCTAGTGTTAACTCTTTGTCGAATTAAATCTATATGAGGTGCTTCCTACAAATCATTTACATATGACCATAAGTGAAAAACCACAGGCTTATTGATTTAAGTGCTAACTCTTCTTTTACCCTTATTTCTCTATTCCATACGACCACAGGTGGTGACCAAGAGCTAGGATAAATAAGTTCTTGATCACTTGTCAAGATCAACGGTCACATTTTAATTGCTCGATGAGATGGACGACTGTCATTACTTCGGGACTTCATCCTTCGCGACTTCCAGCCTCTGTAGTATTTAAAATCTCCCAAATTAGATTTCGTCAAAGTAGATCAGATGGTCGATATATTATTTGCACGATTAATGATTCTCGTTCACTTCGAAACTTCGACGTTCGACAATTTCCAATATTTGCAATCATTAAACCTTCAAGATCAAAGATGTGTGTACATACTCTTCAATGGTTGAGAACGCTCTCTAAAGTAGATCAACGGTTAGCATCAATTCATGATTTACACTTATTTTATCCTTCCACTGTACTAGATCAATGGTCGATAACGCTCTCGAATTAGATCAACGATTAGCGTTAACTTTGGCCTTCAACACTTTGGGTGATTTCTCCTTCACATTCCTTCAATCTTCCAGAATTCATTTCTCCAAAGTAGATCCGGTGGTTGGATTTTATTTGCACGATGAATGGTTGTTGTTCATTTCAGAACTTCGAGACTTTGTGCATTTGTTGGTGGTGAAACTCCCGAAGTGACGTAACTTGTTGACGCCACTTGTTGACATGGAACTAACTAAGTGGCTACCACATGTCACTTATATTCATGACTCACGCATACCTGAAATGCCAACTGCACTTTGATACTTATGATCATATGATTGTGGCATGTGTCCTTGTTGACGTGGATCTCCTCATGTGGCACATGTTCTTCTCCTGGATCTAACGGTTGTACTAACTCCCAAAATGTATCTCAGATCGACGAATGAGAGTGAATTCATAACTTCGATCTTCGGGTGAACTCATATGTTCTGAATCCTTTTTTGCCGAGGTGGTGAGCACCAAAGTTGACCACTATTCTGATCCAACAACCTTCATGCATTGTCCAGATCCAATGGTCCTCATTTACTTCGAGACTTTGGGGCTCCAAACTTCATCTTTGATTATCCTATCCTTCCACTTTATATAGATCGAGAGGTCAATATGACTCCCGGAATATTTATCATATCGAATGACTCATGTCCTCTTCGGAACTGTTCTGACTTACACTATCCTTCCACTTTACTCGATCCAACGGTCGGTATATTATCTGAAGTGTTCCTCGGATCAGATGACTCATGTCCACTTCAAGACTTCAACGTTTGGGTAATCTTACTTGTTCTCAACCCTTTTCTATCGAAGTGGTCAGGGTCGGAGTTGACCATGATCCTGATCCAATGATCATCGTATATTCTCCAGATTCGATGGTCCTCATTCACTTCGGGACTTCGGGGCTCCGGCCTTCATCTTTGCTTATCCTATACTTCTACTTGCCTTGATCCGACGATCGAGAATTCTCTCAGAGAAGATCAACGATCAAGGATGATTGCGAGGTCCGAACTAGCACAACGTTTAAAACTATCATCGAGTTCAGCAATGGAAGCTGCTCGTTGGTAGTGGAACTGATGCCAACCACATATCTATTGGTGGGTGACGATTGATGATCTAGAATAATTACAGGATTGGAATTATCGCATTGTTTAATTCTCCCTTCGCGCTCCGCAATCAATCCCTACCCTTGATCTGGCACTCGCATATCCAATGGTCGCGACTTGATCTGATCATTGACAAGTCCTCCAATGATCCTTCTCTTGTAACTCCCAAATCTAACAGTCCAGATATAATTCTTCAAAACTCTGACTTCACCTCGATCTAACGATCTTTCTTCTGATCTCATCATCATTGTTTATCCTGATCTTTTAAAACTTTCATCTTCGCTACTTCTTATGTACATGGATTCTCTGCATGCCACCTCTCCTGCGATTTAGAGTGGATTCCTCTACACTCATGTTATGTCTTCTGTGCAACTACTCCTTAAAACTATCTCAATGAGTATGATTCTTTCTTGAATCCTTTGGAGTTTTCCTGTGGGGATTTCCATCCCGATGGCATTTCTACAATTCGCTCTTCCTTCTGAGCTTTGATTAATGTCCTTTATTATGATCTTGAATCTCTGCATATTGTTTGACATTTTCATTCTATGCTAAATATTATACCGTTGACATCAATGAAAATTCATTAAAGAAAATATGTCCAACAATCTCCCCCTTTGTCATTAAGGGAAACACACTAACTTCATACACAAAATCCCCTTGTGATGATGCTTTTATCCTATGAAGTTACTCTCCCCCTTTGACATCAATGGTGAAGTGTTTCTCCCCCTATGATCAACCTCTGTCTATCTGCATGTTGTTGACCAAAATATGAACTTGGGTAACTCCTCTTGCAATCATGCTCTCTCTGCCTTTGACTACTCTTCCCCTTTGTTTCTGACAGGGTATCTCTTCCTAACAATATCTCTTCCCCTATCAATTTACTAACTATTTATCTCAGTTCATTGGAATATTTGTGTTTCAAATAAGTAGTCTTCTTGATACCAACTTGTAGTGATACCCATTTGTAGTGATCAAGTCTTTCAAAACTTAATCTAATTACTTTCTTATTTAATAACAAAAATACTCCTCCTGATTTTTTTACTAACTTTCCTTTGTCAAATAGAACAAGAGTATGAATACTACTGATCTTTTTTTATCTACTTCTTATTCTTCTTTGATATTTCACAGGAATATCAATTTAGAAATGATACCAATTGATTTAAATACCAATTTTTTTATCAATTGATCTTTGTTGAATGATACTCCTTGAACTTCTCTGCTACCTTTATTTTTCCTCTTCTCGTATTCTACAACTAACCCTACTAATGATTTTTCTTTTGACCACTAATCTATAGATAGTCAAGATTTTCCATATGTTAATTTTAAGAACTCTTGGCATAATACTTTGATTTTGTAGAAATCAATTTAAGCTTCTTTTTGTATTTTATTTCTTTGGATAACAAATTATGACTTCATCAAAATTTGATATTGTCCCATATTCTTCTATAGGAACTTCCTTTTCTTGGGCTTGATTTATTTTATATTGAATTTCACATTCTTTATTAGGACCTTCACCCATCATGTTCTTATTATTAATTCTTCATTTCGGGTGTAATATCAACTTTCTTGCTTTCTCCTTCATATTTTCTTCTCCATATCTTTCTATGAGATATTCTTCTTTTTGGATCTTCTCTTTCTAATTGTGTTTTTGGAGATTTGTCATCTCCTTTCTTCTTCCAAATTTTATTAGGTTTTGTCATTGACTTGAATGACTTATTTAAGGATTGACTTTTTGAACTCCTATATTTTTTGGATTTGTGCCCAAACCTATCACAGTTGTAACATCTCATTGTATGAAAAACATTTTCTATGTGCCCAAAAAACTTACATCTCCAACATCTAATAGAGTTTTTGGATTTTCTTGTATATCCTTTCTCTAGTTTCTTGATTTTATTTTGGTTTGAGAAATCTGTCATTTGGTTTTCTTCTTCCTTTTTACTTCTATAGATTCCTTCCATAACAAAGTTAATGACTTATAATTTCTTTGTAATTGCACCTTTTCCTTTTGAGAAGGATGATCCTTTCTCATGTTTGTGAATGGTGCTCCATTTGTCACTGTCTTCTTTCTTATTGTATCCAAGACCAATTCTGTCATTAGTTGATCTTTGGATCTTCCAAATATTATCTAGGATAGCTGAGTTATTCTGGAAATTTACAATCTTATTTGTCTTTTCATTCATCTTTTTGAGATTGACTATTTCTAACTTCAATATTTGACACAATTCTTCCTTTTTAGTAAACTGAATCTTCAGGGCTTCTTCCACTTCTTTAGCATGTTCAAGTTGAGTCTTTATATTGATGACTATTACTTCTGTCTCATCCAAGACTTCTTTGCATTTAATAGTTTTGTCATATGTCTTCAATTCTTTCATATCTTTTGTTAGATCAAAAAATTTAGTTTTCAATATTTTGATTTCTTCCTCGTATTTTAGCTGAATCCTTTTGAGTTTGATGGCTTCTAATTCAAACATTTGGCATGCTTCTTCCCTTTTAGTTATTTGGATCTTTTGGGCTTCCTTTTTCTTAGCTTCTTCAATTTTAATAATTAGATCTGCATTGGTACCTTCATTTAGTTTTTTGAAATTGATGATTTCCAATTCCAACATGTGGTAAGAATTTTCTTTCCTTGTTAACTGGATCTTTAGGTCTTCTTCACTTTCTTTAATTTCCTCAAGTTGAGTGTTTAGACTGTTAACTAATTCTTCTGATTCTTTTAGTACTTCTTTTCTTTTATTGTCATGTGTCTTTAATTATTCCATCTCTTCTGTTAGATTAATAACTTTGGTTTTCAATTTTTGATATCTTCTTCGTTGTTTTCTAACCGAATATTTTGCCCATGTTCTTCATGGTTAGATTGATCTAACTGTTGAAGTTTCTCCAACTCTTCAAAAGTGGACATAACTGTAGATTCAATATGGTCAAGAACGTTCACAGGAACTTTAATATGCATATAATTTCTCATTTCCATATGAATCTCATCTATTGCAATTGTAACATCAGTCTTAACATTATGTAATTTTTCTTTAGTGATTACTGAGGTATGCATCAATTCCTGCATTTCATTTTGATTAGAAACCTTTTTCTCTGTATTATGCTTTTCAATCTGATTGCAATTTTCCTTTTCTTTATCTTCTTCCTTATCTTGATAAGAATTCTCTTCTTCTGAGTTTTGTTCTTTATTCTGACAGGAATCCTCTTTATCTAAGTCTTGTTCCTCACTTTGACTGGATTTCTCTTCTTCTCGTGTTTCATTCTGATAACAATTTTCTAGTTGGAGCTATAATTCTTTAGCAGATTTGTAGTGCCTCATATTTTCTTTGAATTGGTCTGACAATCCATCCTGGATTGATTTTAAGGCTACTTAATTGTTTCTCCTTGCTTCCTTTGCAGTTTTGGTTTTTCTCTTTGAAGTAGTTAAGTGTTAGGGCTTATTTAATACCGAATCCCAAACTCCAGATCCTCTTGACTTCATATATCTTTTCATATTTTCCCTCCATGATGAATAATCTATTTCATCAAATAAGGGAGCTTCATTTGCGGAGATAACAATTTGTCCACCCATTTCTTCTGAATCTACCTTCAATGTTTAAACTATGTTGAAGGCATCCAATCTAATACCAATTGTTGAAATGGACACTCGACACTGAGAGGTGGGGGGGGGCGAATCAGTGTCACAAAGCTTTGGATAATTTTCCACTTTTCATAAATTAATTGAACACCATATATTTATTTCATTTTCTCAACCAATATATAAAAGAATAAATATTTTATTTATTTATTTAACTTAAATGAATACAAAAGATCAATATTTGAATATCTTCATCTTCAAGCAACTCTGAGAGACCCAACTCTCTATTACAAGACCCAACTTGTAAACATGCACCAACCTAATAGAAAGAACCTTCATTCAATCCATTATATATATATATATATATATATATATATATATACTTAAACAAATTCAACTACACTTCTTCTCACCATTATTTCTTGTTTATATAGTCTTCCGACTGGTGTGAATTGGAATCATTATGTCTGTTGAGATTTGAATCATTGTACCTTTTCATTTAAATGATAATATTAATATTTAAATAATATCATTGATCTGGATTTAGGAGCGGAACAAATTGATTAGCAGGCTGAATATAATAAACATAGAGATAGGAAGAATAAAACAAATATCCAATGAACAATATCTTCTATTAAATAATAAAATAGGCTGAAACTGTAAAACTGCAGAACTGAAACTTGATCGAATGGTGGTAGCTATCTCTGAGAAGAGATGTGGCTACTATGTGCATCTATGTGAGAAGAATGGATTACAATGAGGCTCCATGGGCCCTTTTCATATTACTCATGAATGACAAAACCCTAGACATCCAAAAACCTAACACTAGAAGGTGAAACGCCAAAAGTCATGTGGGCCCTATGGGTAAAACATATGTAATATACATTTTACATATATAAAACATATATTAATTTGGTGTAATTTGGTACCTCAACTTCATAGGGTCGTAATGTTTGCATACGACCTTCGTTTTAGGTGCATGATAGCCCGTCGGAAAGGTCTTTCAGAGATTTATAGATTACACCATCAATCTCTAACTCCGTCTACAATATGACTGTGGTGAGTCAGAAAAAAAATGTTTGGGGCCCCAAAACAACCCTGGAAGTACATCAAGATGTGATGACATTAAAATAAGCCATTTCGACTAGGCGAGAGGCCACCCGTATCCACCTAGAGAATGTGTGAGGCTTCAGACAACCCCAGAAGAGTATAACTCACAATTATAAAGCATTACAGAAAGACTTGCTAAATAAAAAATGGACATGAGGATCTAGTTGGAATAGGTGGGTGGCCACCAATATCCACCTAGATCAATCCTCCCCCCTTAGGAAGCAATGGCATCCATTGTGTTGAGTTCCCACATCAGGTGAGAAAACTTCTATTGGATTTGGCCCCGGGTGAGCCACTTGCCTTGGTGTAGGATTTTCCCTGCCTTGACAGCCCGATAAAGTTGGATCTGATGCTGGCAAGTGCCCTTGACATGCGTGTCCACTATCTAATCGGTGGATGCTTTTTCCACGCAGTCAGGGTTGAAATCTGTTGGTGTCAACTGTTCGACGATCTCAGAGGTGTCCAATAACGGTGGAAAAAATGGCCAAAGGAGATCCACATTGAATACTAGATGCAGTCCAAGGAAGGGTGGAGTGTTGAGCTCAAAATCATTGCTACCCACAACCTTGGTGATAGTGTAATTCCCATAACGAAGTGGGTCAAGATTTCGATGGGGCCTGGTGAGACGCTCCTTCTGAAAATGTAACCAGAATTTGTTTCCAACCTGAAATTGGTGTGGTACTCTATGTTGATCATGGCGCTTCTTGTACTTAGCATTGGATTTCTGCAAAATATCCTGGATATGTTGGTCGATGTGTTGAATCCGCTGAATGAATCTGGTGGCTTTGTCAATCATAGAATGATCAGGGGAAGAGTCTGTCTGTGCGGTGGCAAGAGGAAGTTCAACATCAATGGGTCCCAAGGGTTGGAATCTCAGACCCACCTAAAATGGGCTATGGCTGGTGGAACTATGGAGAGCCCTGGTGTAACTGTGTTGGACATATGGGAGAATCTCATCCCATGTACAAGGATTCTTAGAATTGTACATGCGCAGGATGTGCACAATCATCCGATTGACGACCTCGGTTTGGCCATCAGTTTGGGGGTGGAAAGCAATGGATTTTGTGAGCTTGGTGTTCAACAGAGGCTAGAGACTTGAACAAAAGGTGTTGAGGAACCTGTTGTCTCGGTCGAAGATGATGGTGTGTGGTATCCCAAAGTGGACCCAAATCACTCGAAGAATAGATTGGCAGTATTTGTCGCTGTGACATTCTTCTTACAAGCTGTGAGGATGGCCATCTTCGAAAACTGATCAATGACCACAAACACACAGTCATTTCCGTGCTTGGTGGATGGAAAACCAGACATGTAATCCATGGAGATGGATTTCCATGGCTTCTCGGGAATAGGAAGAGGGGTGCATAAGCCTTGCTTCTTGATGGATGGCTTGGAAATGGTGCAGGTAGTGAAAGATCTGATATACTTGTTGATGTCCTATCGAAGTTTTGGCCAATAAAATGTTTTTGAAGAGGGACCACAGTTTTCTCTACGCCAAAATGTTTTTCCACCCAATTGTAGTGGGCTTCCAAAATTAGCTTTTCACGCTCGCTTGTAGGAACACAAAGATGTCTCATATGGCATAAGAGTCTGTCATGAATGTGAAAATCAGTGACAGTGGCGCATGTACCCAAGAGATGATATGTGGTGGTGAAGTCTAGATCTTGCTGGTAAATTTAGGGACACTCCGATGTTTCATGTCCATAAGAATGGAGCACAGTGGTGAGTGTAGCCACAGGAGGCCTACTGAGGAAGTCAACGACACAATTGGAGATACCTGTCTTATACTTGATGTTGAGATGGAACTGTTGTAGGTAGGTGGACCACTTCTGATGGCAGTCGTTCTACAATTTCCCTTGTGTTTGTATGAACTACAGAGGCTTGTGATCAATGTGTATGATCATCTCTTTCCCCAAAATGTAATGTTTCCATTGACGGTAGGCTTGTACAATGGAATACATATCCTTGTCATAGGTAGGGTATTTCCAGACAATATCACAGAGTGTCTCACTATGGTATTCCATCGGATTCCTATGTTGAGTGAGAACTGCACCCATAACATAGTCAGATGCATCAGTCTCAATCTCAAATGGTTATTGTAGATCAGGCAAGGAGACTACTGGAGCTTAGTACAAATGATGTTTCAGATCATTGAATGCTCATTTCTTCTCCTTCCCCCACACGAACTTGGCCCTACCACCTCCCTTGGCCACCTGGCTAAGGGCCCATGAAATATGGGAGAATCCCAACATGAACCGTCGGTAGAAATTGGCGAGTCCCAAGAATCTCTGAAGTTGGATTAGTGTGGTTGGGGATGGCCAGTCATGGACGACTTGGATATTAGCTGGATCAACATGTACCCCATTCTCATCAACAATGTAGCCTAGGTATTAGACCCTTTTCATGCCAAAAGAGCATTTTTCCAAGTTGGCATAGAGCTTGTGGTGCTGCAAAGTGCTCAAAACCTGTTGAATATGTCGCATGTGATCCTCCCACATTCTGCTGAAGATGAGGATGTCATCCAAATATACTACCACAAAGGAGTTGGTGAAGGGTCTCAATACATCATCCATCAAACTCATGAAATTGGTTGGTGCATTTGTTAAGCCAAATGACATGACTAGCCATTCATAGAGTCCTTCTTTAGACTTGAAGGTTGTCTTCCATACATCAGTTGGTTCGATGGGAACCTGATGGTAGCCAGACTTATGCTCAATCTTGTTGAATAATTTTTCCCCTTTGAGTTGGTCAAGAAGGTCATAAATCTTGGGAATGGGGTAGCGGTTCCTGACTATGATTTTTTTTAAGGCTTTGTAATCAATGGAGAGTCGCCAAGTCCCATCCTTCTTCTGTACTAGTACAATCGGGCTTCCACAAGGGGAGGAGTTGGGTATGATGTGCCCCTTTTGAAGAATCTCTTGGATCTGACACCTGATTTTGTCATTCTCCATCAACGAGTGCCGATAGACTGGTCCATTAGGTCGAGGTGCACTAGGGGTCAGATCAATTGGATGCTTGACTTGGCAGTGTGTTGATACCCCCGTAGGTGAGGCAAATATGTCTCTTTATTATTCCACAATCCCGTCCACTTGCTTCTGCTGCAAGGAGAGACATTGTGTAGAGGCCACAGATGTGGCGACGACCTTCTTCTTACTATGAGCAAGGATCACAAAGAAGACGAACTTCCTGGTCTGTGAAATGACCTTATTGCATTTCTTAGCAGAGATTAAAGAAATAGCAGTAGGCGGTGCCACCTCTAGGATCTTGTACAATTGTCTACCCAAAGTAATAATAACACTGCGGGGTCTAGACTCATACACAACATGACACTTTCACAATTTTTTTGTGCTAAAAGAACATCACAAACTTCAAGAGGGGAAATATCACACAATACCTCATCTTTGAAAAGCTTGATACCATAGGGTAGACGACACTGTTGGCTGTCACGGAGATCTCTTCCTTGGCGAAGCCAACCGATGGTGTAGGGTTTTGGGTGAAATTTCATTGGCAGGTTCAACCGCTTGATGACCTCTGTTGAAATTAGGTTCTTCTGACTACCATTGTCGACAATGAAATGAATCGGAGCCCCCTTGACCCATGTATGTGAGTGAAAGAGGTGTTCCCCTTCCGATGGTTCTTTTGGTTTGCTTGGCCGGACTTTAGTGGTAGAAACCGTGGCACTGGGTTCAACATCGATAATCCGCTTCCCTCCTTTAGGATTTGACTCAGAATCTGAATCGGCCTCTAACTCAGAAGCCATTATCTCGACCATGAGGGACTGCTTGGAGTGGCATTTATCGGTGTTGTGCCAAGGAATTTTATGGTACTCACACCATTTCCTTGTGTCCTTCTTTATCTTCTCGTTTCCCTTCATGTGTTGCATCTTGGACGAATTTCCTGAGGGAGGCCATATCGACTTGGTCCCTTGCTATGTGAGTTGGGGTTTCCTTTGCCCTGCTTTACCTATGAGGGTGTTGGGTATGTGTTATATTCTTTGCATGAGCCGACATATTTTCGCCGGGCCGAGCCGACATATTTTCGCCGGGCCGACATATTTCCGGGACGACATATTTCCGGGACCACACGATATTAGGTGGTTTTTCGGCACATGGTTTTTGCCGATGGTTTTCTATTTCCGGTTAAGGAATTAGGGTTTTGGACTAATCCAAGTCATTGCGTTAGGGTTTTGGATGCCGCTGGCTCCTATATGTATATTGTATTGTAAACAATGTAACACAATGTATCAATATAATATATGTTGGTTTTCCCGGTTTGGGTTTCCAAGTGAAAAAAATCTTTGTGTAATGTTTGTATTTGCCATTGTATCTTTTCTATTCTTTTCTGAATATCAGTTTGCAGTAGATATTGTACAAGGTTAGAATTTACAGAGGGGTTTGCAGATCCAAAATCTCTCTGTTTCAGCTTAAATTTCTGCTCGATCTTGACAATGTATCTATATGTCGTGCCCAATGTGGCGATGTCCAGGAACTCCATTTCTGTTTGAATGTATCTATGCAAAAAAACATGGTATTTGAGCACCATATGACTCTCAAAATATTTGATACCCAATTTGGTGCGTAGGGTATGGAAAATATTGGTGAAGTCTGGTACTGTCTAGTCCCTTTCTTGACGTAGGGTGGTCCATCTGGTGTAATGGTCCTCGTAGCTTCCAACAAGGTAGTATTGTTATTTAATGGTGTCTCGGAAGGAATCCCATGTAGGGGCCACCACAAAAATTGTAGATTCCTCCACGATGCTTTGCTTAGAGTAAGTGTCCCACCAGTCTTTAACACGGGGAATGACCTTGAGGAGTGCAAAAGTGATCTTTTCCCTATCGGAAAAATTGTGGACCGAAAATATCCTTCGAGCAGATTCAACCATTTATCTACAACATCTGCATCTATCAGTCCTTCAAATAATGGAATATCAAAATTTACCTATACCTTGAAGGGGGTTGGATGACCACTTGATGAATATGCTTCTCCTGTGGGCAATCATCGAGGGATCTATGCGAAGTTGTCCATCATTTCCTTCCTTTATCGCACGACAGCTTCCTCGAGCAACATTTTAATAGGATCTCATGCTCCATAATATTTATTTTTGTCTCCCATGGGTTTTTTTCGGGCTCGGCGCACCGATATGGTAATGGCTTGATTGGTTCAAGTCCCAACTTGTTGTACCCAGACCTTGTCGAGGACATGCACGAAGAAAAATAAATGAAGAGTAGACTGCTCTGATACCATAGATCCAGATTTAGGAGCAGAACAAACTAATTATAAGATTGAATACAATAAACACAAATATAGGAAGAATAAAACAAATATAAAGTGAACAATATCTTTTATTAAATAATGAAATAGGATGAAATTGTAAAACTGCAGAACTCAAACTTGCTCGAATGGTGGTAACTATCTCTGAGAAGCGATGTGGCTGCTACACGCATCCATCTGAGCATAATGGATTACAATGAGGCTCCATAGACCGTTTTCATATTACTCATGAATGCCAAAACCCTAGACATCCAAAAACATAACCCTAGAAGGTGAAACGCCAAAATTCATGTGGGCCCTATGGGAAAGTTGTAATTTGGTACCTCAACTTCGTAGGGTCATATATTTTGCATACGACCTCCATTTTATGCGCGTGATAGCCTGTTGGAAATGTCTTTCAGAGATATACACATTCTGCAGTCAAAATCTGACTTTGTCTACAGTTTGACTATGGCGAGTCAAGAAAACAATGTTTGGGGCCCCAAAATATCCCTATAAGTACGACAAGATGTGATAACATGAAAACATACAAAATAAGCTAGTTGGATTAGGTGAGAGGCCACCTGTATCCACCTGGAGAATGTGTGAGGCATCCCCAAAAGTGTAGAACTCACAATTATAAAGCATTACACAAAGACGTGATGAATAAAAAATGAACATGAGGAGCCAGTTGGAATAGCCTAGTGGGTGGCCACCAATATCCACCTGAATCAATCATTTTTCTTTTTATCTTTTATTCATAATGCTCATGAATTAAATCTCTTTTTAATCATGATTGTGTGTCGATTATTTTGTATTCATGAGTTGATCACAAACATGGATCGACTCATTATATCGTACTCATGCTTCTACCGTGTTCTCAATTCACCAACAAATCATATTTGATCTTTTATCAATTCTCTTTATTGTTCTATTGTTAACTCTATATAGAATTAAATATTTATGTGGAGCTTCCTACAAATCATTTACATATGACCATATGTGAAAAACCACAGGATTATTGATTTAAGTGTTGCCTCTTCTTTTATGCTTATTTCTCTATTCCATATGACCGCAGGTGGTGACCAGGCACTAGGCTAAATAAGTGCTTGATCACTTGTCAAGATCGACGGTCACGTTTTAATCGCTCGATGAGATGGAGGACAATTGTTACTTTGGGATTTTGTCCTTCGTGACTTCTAGCCTCTATAATATTTCAAATATCCCGAAGCAGATTTCACCAAAGTAGATCGGACGGTTGATATATTATTTTCACAATGAACGATTCTCGTTCACTTCAGAACTTCGACATTCAACAATTTCCAATCTTTGCAATCACTAAACCTCTCGGATCAAAGACGTGTGTCCATACTGTTCAATGGTTGAGAACACTCTTTGAAGTAGATCAACGATTAGTGTCAGTTCATGGTTTATGCTTATTCTATCCTTCCACTGTACTAGATCAATGATCAATAACACTCCCGAATTAGATCAATGATTAGTGTTAACTTCGGCCTTCGGCACTTTGGGTTATTTCTCCTTCACTGTCCTTCAATCGTCCGGAGTTCATTTCGTCGAAGTGAATCGGATGGTTGGATTTTATTTTCATGATGAATGGTTCTCATTCATTTCAAAACTCTGGGACTTCGTGCATTTGCTGGTGGTGAAACTCCCGAAGTACAAACTCCTGGAGTGATGTAACTTGCTGAGGTCACTTGTTGACGTGGCACTGACTGAGTGGCTACCACATGTCACTTATATTCGTGACTTACACATACCTGAAATGCCAGCTGCACTTTGATAATTGTCATCATCTGATTGCGCCACGTGTCCTTGATGAAGTAGTCTTGCTAACATGGATCTCCTCATGTGGCACATGTTCTTCTCCTGGATGTAATGGTTGTCCTAAATCCCGAAATGTATCTCAGATCGACGGTTGAGAGTGACTTTGAAATTTCATCCTTCGAGTGAGCTTATATGTTCTGAATCCTGTTTCGCCGAAGTGGTCAACGCTGAATTTGACCACTATTCTGATCCAATGACCATCATGTATTATCCAGATCCAATGGTCCTCATTTACTTTGGGACTTCAGGGCTCTAGCCTTTGTATTTTCTTATCCTATCCTTCCACTTTATATAGATCAGATGGTCAATATGAATCCTGAAATATTTCTTAGATCAGATGACTCATGTCCTCTTCAGAACATTTGTGGCTTACATTGTCCTTCCACTTTACTCGATCCAACGGTTGGTATATTATCCAAAGTGTTCCTCGGATCGGATGACTCATGTCCACTTCGAGACTTCGGCCTTCGGGTAATCTTACTTGGTCTCAACCTGCAAGATACCAGATATATAAAATATGCAGAACAGAAACGAAATGCTAGAAATAACAGAATAACAGTGAAATATCCAGCATAATCTTCACAATACACAGAAATGATATACGAAATAGCAACAGAAATAGCACTTGAACAGAAATAGCACTTGAT